>PVKN010013050.1:0-20238 GCA_004027915.1 Capromys pilorides
TAGATAGAAAGGAGCAGATAATTTGTTTTGTCTTCTTTTTTCAGTTGTTTATCTTTTTCTCTTCTTAATTTCTTATACATTTCTTTCTGTTTTTCTTTCTTATTCTAATTTTACATGCATATATCTGGTAATATGTATGTTCTTTTCAATACCACCAAGAATGATGCTAATCAGAAACTTCAGCAAATATCTCCTGTTTGGTCTACTACACAAGGCTGCAAAGAAAAACTCACAGATAAGATAAAAGTGAAACAGGGAACTGCGATAGTCAGTGTTTGAGACAGCAAAGACCCTGAGCCAGCCAGATCTACAGTATTTATTGGTTGTACAAATCTATAGAACAGGGTGAGGAGGCTATTTTGTTGAGGACAAGACAATGTAAAGGGCTTGAAAGGAGAGAACAAAACATTCAAGAACAGAAGAGACCAGGAATAGATAATGATTAATAAGTAACCAATTTTTCCAGTAAAACAAACTACAAAACTGGGAGATGAGGGCTGAGGAACATGCTCAGTGGTCCAAATGCCTGCCTGGTAAGTGCCAAGTCCTGAGTTTGATCCCCAGTATTGCAAAACAAAACAAACAAAAAAATTGAGAAAGGTCTTTGAGAAGAATCACTTATCCTTAGTTGCCTTGTTATTTCTTATCAGAGGTCAACAGCTTTATGGACCTTATCTCTTGTCTCTGCTAGGGTCATTGATGGGGAAAATAGTACTCTATGTGCTATCTGCAGCATCCTTATTACTCATTTGGGCATTAACCTGACTCACTTCTTAAAATGATCCAGTCATGGGATTAACTCTATATAGCTTACATTGCTTATAGCCTTCTCTGTGCTTAATCACCAGGGTAGTCCCCTGAAGACACTGGTGGTACACTGTATTACCAGCTTTTCAGGCACTGGGACAAAATACTTGGCATTCACAATTTAAAAGATGTTTATTTTGGCTCATAGTTTTCAGAGGATCCACTCCTTCATTGGTTGGTTCAAAGGCAGGAGGGCATGGTAGAGCAAAGCTGCTTGTGTGGTGGCATCCAGGACATGGAGAAGGGAGGAACAGGGAGAGAGACAGACTCTTCTATTTCTCACAAAAGTAGCCCACATCTTTCCACTAGGCTGTACCTCCTACAGGTACATTTACCTATGACCTCATCAGTGGATGACCCCTGATGAATATGGTGGCCTTGACCCCAAAGCCCAGCTCTGAACACATGAGCCTTTTGGGTGACATTCTAGATCTAAACCACGACATACTTGATGCTGAAATGCCTCTCACCAGTACCTGTAGCTGTAATCACTTGGTTAAGGATGTCTACCAGCTTCCTTTGCTGCAAAGCAGTAGCTTTCCCTTCATAATTAATAGCCACATTGGAGGAATACTTTAGACTACAGAAATGCCACATTGCCATATTTTGTCCATCTCATGCTACTATGCACTGGTGGATTTTGTGACACATTATTGTAATTTTTTGTTAATGGTGATTTATATTTCTCTTATTATCTCTTCACTTATTCAGATGGATTTTATGGCAGGGAAGACCTGTCCTTCTGCTTAGCTGGCCTCTCCTCTGTAGCAGAACCAGTTCATGGACCTTTGTCTTATGCATTGTGATCCAACACTACCATTTCTTCCTCTGCTTCTCACCTTCTCCCAGCCACAGCTTCTGGAGTGCCTTTGGCTCTGAGTCTCCTGAACCTGTGACCTCCAGCAGTGTAGAATGTTCCTGCCTTGTCCTAGATTAACATTTTTCCAAGAACTTCATGCTCCCTTTCTCTTACCACTTAAATGTTGTGTGTTTGTCCTGCAGTTGGAGGTAATATGGATGTTTATCTTTACTGCAAAAGTCCCCACAGCTGGATGTGTTTGCAGCTTGAAAAGTTCTTTTTCACACACTGGGCAATACTTACAGTAGAGAATGCAGGAAAAACAATACAGGACACTTGTGTGTGTGATCTGTAAAGAGCTGGTTCCTCTTGCTGATGCTGGTCATGAGGAAACTGATCAGGACACTGTGTGTGCTCACTGTTGCTTGGACATCTGCTCCTGGCCCTCCTCAGACAGAGCAGAGGACGCTTAGTGTGTCAGATAGATCACCTGCACATGTGTGCACACGCATCTGCTGTAGTACTGTACTTATTTATGTGTATCAACACCTGCATATCATCAAGACATAGAAATTTAAACCTATCAGTTCATGTTGCTGTCTCTGACTTCTGTCTAATACTACAGGCTTCCTGTTCTGTGGTCTGCCTTCTTCGCTCACTCCAAAGACACATGGGAAGCAGTGCCAGAATGGACAACAACATCCTTAGGAGCTATGGATTCACTAACCCGAGTACCAATTTACATGCAATTCTCTTTGCCCTCAGCCTCACAATATCCAGTCTAAATACTCATGACTCAGCTTTTGTCCCCACTTCCGAGTGGCTTCCACTCCTCCATTCTGTGCCCCATGCCGGGTTCCCTCAAATCGCTGACCACTGCGGCAAGGAGCTCACAACCTGTGGGTTCAGTTCCTCATTATATAGTCATTTGTCTTAGGCTCTTATACTGAAGCTGTTTATACAGAATCAAATATTTGCTCTTAGAACTGTCTGGAAAAATGTGTATCCACTTTTCAAAATCCATTCTTCCTTGAAACATAAGTCAATTTAAAATCTTTTATTTGAACATTTTCTTTCAGTAATGTATTTTCTGAGAGCCAGCCTGATAGCTCAGTGGACTAAGGCACCTGCTTAGGCAGAACACAGCGGCTGAGATTCAATCCCTGGCATGCTGTGCAGGCCCTGACTCTGGGGGACACTGAGACAGTGATTGAGACTGGACATAGTGGCATGCACCTGTAATCCCAGCACTTGGGAGGCTGAAAAACAAAAATCACTGAGTCTAATCTACGTAATGAGACCCTGTAGACCCTGATGTCCATGTCCTTAATACAGAAATAATAATAATAATAATAATAATAATAATAATAATAATAACAACATATTCTCTGATGTTTTCACAAAACTTTCTATTAGTGTTATGGTTTGTATCTAGGCGGTTCTCCAAAGCCTCATGCAATCATGGGACGGGGACTTGTAGAGTTTAAGTTTAATTTGTGATCCACTGGGATTATGGGTGATCCACTGGGATTATAGGTTTTAGTATTGCTGGGATTATTATAGGTGTGAGTATTACACCCAACCTGGGACTGATATCCTGAATGTAACATAAGTGAGACAGAGATAGACACGCTCTGTTGCCATTGTTGCTGTTCTACCGCCATGAACCGGTGCTCTCTTGTGCTGTGCCAGTCTGCCTTGGTGCCAGCTGAGTATGGACTGAAACCTCCAGTAACTGTGAGCTGAATAGACCTTTTCTTCCTTCATTTTGTGTTTTGGGTATTTGTCCTAGAAACGAGAGAAGAGTAACTGAGACAGTGAGCAACAGCTCACTAATTCTCCTTGCTAAAAAATAAGAAGTACTATTCTGATAATAACCAAAACTACATAAGGAACATATAAGTCTTGAAAACTGAACAGTAGTAATCTTTCATGCCTATTTTCTAAGTAGTTGTTTGTTATATACTTCTAATTTTTTCTCACAGCATTTTTTATTTTATTTAAAAAATTTTATTAGTGCATGCTTGCAGTATATGTTTAACTTCTCTCTGTAGAGTTGGTACATGTACACAACATGCCTTGGCCTCTATGTTAATCCCCTCGCCTCCCCTCCCCTCATCCTCCTTCCCCTCCATCTCTTAATATCTTTCCCATTTGAGAAAGATCTCATTATTCCTTGTCCTCTATGTTTTATTTTTCTCTTTATTTGTAATTTGAGTTTCTCATATAAGAGAAACTGTGCACTATTTAAGCTTATGAGTCTGATTTTATTTCAAATAAAAGAGTGATTTCTAAACTACTCCTGAATAGTTTCAAAACTATTATTTTATTACTTTAAAACCAACAGAATAACTCTTCTTTTACTATTAGGTTGGAAAGTCCTTCTTATAAAATTTTGTTCTCTTCATTAAATGGGGACTTTAAAGCAGATGTTGCCCTCAAAATTTATTGCCTTCCAGGACATCAATAATTTACCATCAGAATAAATACACACATATGCATTATATAATGGAAAGATCTTATACTATAATATATACATAAACTTTTAAATTTATTAAATGCAGGCATTTTTTAAGACAAAAGTATTACTTTCTCCCTCCAACACTTCCTGGTAACCAACCTAACACAGTGCCAACCTCCTCATAATGAGAACCTGTCTTTCCCTAGGGTGCATATCAAGATTGTGTCTATAAATATGTGAATATGTAAAGCCCTGACTGGAGTCTATGACCCATTAAAGAACATCAGGACTCCATATCTAAGGAAAATAAAGCTAAAAAGACAATTAGAGATAAAACTGATTCAGATGTTATCTGCAGACCTCACTGCAGTTCCTTCCAACAGCAAATAAGTGATTCTCATCAACCCTGCGATAGTCTTTTCCAGTTTCCACTCTATACCTATGTAAAAGAAAAAAAAGAAAAAAAGAAAAATTTATGTGATCTGAGGAGAAACAAGAGTACCCTTTACCTGTATAAATAAATGCTGTGTTTCTGCTTTCTGGAGGTGTCCTAATTTATTTCCAGTTGTGTGGTTTTGTTTTAGACTCACGATTAAAACAGATACCTCATCTGGGCAGGAAACTGACAGAGCCAGAGGTCTGTATCCATCTGGGCACACCTGTGAAATACCCTGGGATGTTCTGCTCTGCAAGGCTCCATGGGGACATGAAGCCAGGATGCTGCAAGTGGAGCCAAGACGTACAGGCCTTTCATGGGAAAGACAATAGCAACAACCTGGCAGCTCTGGACTAAATACAGAACTGAAAATAATCTCTGCCATCTTCATACAGAGAGAGAAAGAGAGAGAGAGAGAGAGAGAGAGAGAGAGAGAGAGAGAGAGAGAAAGAGAGAGAGAGAGAGAATGAATGATAATTCTGGAACAATATTATTTTGTTGACCACAGGGACTTTGTGAGGAAGAAGTCATTATCTGGCATCAGTGTATGTTTTCTGCTCACTAATGTGTGAGCAGGTACACAGGTAGCACCCTCTTTCTTTTTAAATCCTATTTTTCCAAGACTACTGGCAACTCAAGTGACAGGATCAGTCTTTCTCAAATTGTTGTAGGTAGCTAAATTAGATAGAAATATTATATAGGCAGTTAGACAGGGCAAGGCTCTCAAGGACGATGTGGAAGACAAAGTGACTTTACAACTATAGACAGATACTCCTCTGCTGTGGGCCAGATCTCAAGACAAGAGTAAACAAATGTAGCCACATACTTCCCTAAGGGTGAGCATCAGGGATTCATATGCTAAATAAGTATCAGTCACCTTGAAAAAGCCTGAGTCAAGATTCCAAGCCCAACAGGTGGCATTCTTGCCCACTTGCTAGGTGACTTGCTTTCCCATTGGATCCTGATTTTAATCAATTTTACCTGAGCAATGGTGGTTGTAATCTCATTGATTGACCATAGTTTTTTTTTGTCCCACCTCATGCCCACCTAAGTGAGTTCCCATAGCTTTCACCTCAGACCTCACATGGTTTTGCTCTATAAAACCCCTAGAAAAGGCAACTTCCTGGGCAACCTGCTCTGGTCCCCCTTTGGTCCCTTCATTCATACAGAAGCTTTCTTTCAATAAACATTCTGTTCTTAATCTCTATTTGTTCCTAAAATTCATTCCTCGGTTTTAAAGAACACAAACTCATCCAGATACCTTTCAGGTCAGAAGTTTCATTTTTCCCCTGTATCAAGATCAGGTGGGCAATAACAGGAATGGCTTCGAAACAAGGGCACAAGCTGAGGAAGTATTAAAGATGGACAAGTCAGTAAAAAGAGGCTGCTGCACATGGAAATATTCCAAGGGCTGTGGGAAGAGCGGAGGACAACTAGGGTTACCAAGGTACTCTGTAGATGCTCTTTCCTTATACCCATATCCTTGTGAAGTAGGCATTTGACTCCTTCAAGAATCATGCTGAGCACAGGAAGTTTAGTTAGTAAGTAAAACCTAGATTTAAAGAGCTTCACCCAACATGAAGCTATTATCATTTCCCATCATACCCTCATCAACTACACTGTGTAATATTTCTTCTTTATGTTGCATATATAGCGAAGGTCCACAGCTTGGGATTCCTAAGTGTTAGTTTCAAAAAATTAGTACAAATACTTTTTCACTCAAGAGAGATTGTCTCCCAGCCATCAGTTCAGTGTTTGGAGAGACCAGCTGTATCTAGTTTCAATCTCAGGTCCTGGTGAGATAATGTAGAAATATTTGAGAGACTGTTATCCTCAAAACAGAACTGGCACACATAACATGTCTCTTCCAGAAGAAACTGATCAGGGATTTAAAGTAGCCACCAAGAATTTCTTTAGGTAATCTTCTATAGCAGTTTTAGAGCATCACATAAAACAAGAAACAAATCACTTTCCACTGTAGTGATCACAATAAAACACAAAGTCATTGTGAACTGAGCACCTCCCAGGGTCTAGTCCTATTGATGCAGTGTAAAAACTGGTCTCTGATGGATGACCAGAGATGATATAAGGAAAACTGATCTCTCTCAATTTGACCTGGGAAATGTTTGTATTCTCTAAAGCCAAAGAATGAATTTTAGGAATAAACAAACAGAGGTTATGAGCAAAACATATTTGTTGAGAGAAAGAAAGCTCCTGTCTGAGAGAGGGACAGGAGCGGGGTCCAGTTCCAAGTGGGTTTTCCCTGGAAGCTGTCTCTTCCAGGGGCTTTTATAGAGGAAACCCATATGGTGAGGCATGTCTAAGGTGAAAACCATGGGAATTTGCTTAGGCGGGCATAAGGTGGGACAAAACTATGATCAACCAATGAGATTACAAGCACCATTGCTCAGGTAAAATTGATTAAGGCCAATAGGAGTGGGGAAGTGAGTCACGTAGAAAGCAGGCTTGAATACTAAGCAGAGTCTCTTTCTGTTGGGGATTGGGTTACTGACTCATTTAGGCTCTTTTAAGGTGATTGATACCTATTTAGACTAGCAATCCCTCACGCATATTCCTAGGTAAGTAGGTGGCTACATTTGTTTCTTCTTTTGTTTTGAGGTCTGGCCCAGAGCTGGGAATGTCTGTCTCTTGCAAAGCTGTAAAGTCACTTTGTCTACCATATTGACTCCTGAGGACCTGGCCCTGTCTGACTACCTATAATATTTCTCTGTAATTTAGTTGCCTACAACACTATGGCAAATGCTGTCCACACACCCTTTCCATTGTCCTCACAGCACCACCACAGGAGGCTCAGATGGTTGAATGTTTAATATCACCACACTCTGAGAGGCAAGGGAGGTACCAGTCCAGTTCTTACTGCCTCAACACTCCCACTCTTCAACTCTGACACAGCCTCTCCAACTAACTATGCCAGTGCTAGACAAAAACACTGCCTAGTGTCAGGCATGCAACAGAAATAACAGGAGAAAGTAACAAATACAGCATAGAGGGGATCATGGACGATCTATGAAACAACAGGTCTGCCCCAGACACTTTACATTATTCAGGGATGTAACCATGATGCAAATGAAAAGGATTCCATCTCTCTCCCCACGAATAAAGCAAAAGCTGGCTTAAAAGAAGATAATTTTCATTGCTAAAGCAAGATTCTGTAGCATAATGAGATATTATTTAATTGGTAAATTATAGCCAAGATTTAAAAAAAAATCTTAAAGTTTAAATTCAGCCAGTGTTCCTCTTATTGGCAGTAACCCAGAGAAACCCAAGTTCTAAGTAAACTGTTCTCTCAGATACCCAGTCTACACTCAGGAGCATGAGACTCACTGTTCCAAAATGCTAATGTTTTACCCCTCAGGACTCAGCCTAAGCACCTAGAGAGACTGTAGAGGCACTGCACTGCACCCTACACAGATATCCCTTTCCAACACCCCAATCAGCACACAGGGCCGAGCTGATTAGAAGAGTAGTGCAACAGCTCCAGAGACTGAGTTGTTTATGTGAGAATCCACTTTTCACTAGATCAGAACAAAAAGTAGCTTTTAAAGTACTGAAAGAAACACTGACAATACACATCCTTTTTGTCCCCCAGTAAAAGCATTATGCTGTCTCCATTTTAAGGCAGAGGGTAGTTGTAGAATGGGTCATAAAAAAATTATCAAAGTACAATGTTGTAATCATTTCCAATAGATCAAGCGAGAGGTTATTTTCAATATGGACTTTACTTCCTTGATTAGTGGAGGTTGAAAAGTCTTTCAAAAGCAGTCTCCTAGAATAATGGCCAAAGTATGATATGAATTAAAATGAAACAACTGTGACTAATCCTGACAATAAACCCAATTCCAGATCTCAGACCTCAGTGCGTTTGACCTTGGTTTAAAGCTAAAGAGAAATGCATAGAGGTCTTAAAAAAAAAGACCAACATAAATCTCAGTAAACGCCTACACATCTCCTTGAAAATTCTTTACTTTGTCACTCTCTACCCTTACCATTTAGATATTAGAGATGGTGCAATATACTGGTAGCACTACTTTGACAGTAGTTTTGATTTATACTATTAGTCCCATGGCAAACACCTAGGCTTTCTTTACTAATATAACTTTAGAAGTTTGCTCTAGTATAATACAATTAAATTATGTTCTTCATTGCATAAGTAATGTGCAATCAAAATATGCATTGTTTTATTTATAAAAATATGAGAAATTGTCTCCTTTCATGCCTATTAGCACTGTGTTTCCAAGAGGTTGGGCCTATCAGGTTCTGTAGGTTAGATGTTGAGATCACATTCAGTCCAGAGATGCACTGTGCAAATAGGACACATAGTTGGCTTGGGGAGCCAATTAATAGAATTTAGGGACAATCACATTCTGTTCTGTCTTCACACTAAAGCTTTCATTACATGGTATATTTTTGGAGAAACAGGACAAGTATTTCCTTTTCTCTTGAGCAGCAGTTTTTAGTTTCTTACAGCCCTAGTTATTAGGACAATGTCTAACATTTTAATAATGAGAATTAATCTTTTCTCCTGGTATATGGCAGTTCTGTATCTGTGATGTGAGATCCCTGACACTTACTGCAGAAGAGTAATGAGGGTCCAAATGTGTGAAGGACCAACTGGGTAACTGTCCATTGTAAGAAGAGCAATTTTCCCCATATTGGCTATACCTGACCCTATTTCCATGTATTGATATATGCAGAGCTGGCTAGGACTTATCCTTATCCATTCAATTTGTTTTAAGCAATGCACACCGGTTTAGCAGAGGTGCTAGTGGAAGTATTTGAAGACAGCAGTCATGTTTTGCTGGAAGCCCCACCTGCTGCTCTCCAATGTGAGCCAGGTAGAGATGGAACAAACAGCCAATGTTCCATATTGTTGGCTGTGATTGAGCTTTCAAATAGAGGCTATGACTTTCTGGGGCTCAAAACATTACACATCAGAGCTAAAGTACTAACTTCGAAATATTAGATCCTATCTTAATTGTGTGATTCAGATTACTCTCTGCATATCCCTCTCTCTGTACAAATGCAAGCCTCCTACCTAACCCAGCTCACAGCATTCAACTACTTCTTGTCATTCTCACAGTCACTCATCCTCAGGCCACTCCTTTCTTCATGAATGAATAAAACCTCAGTTCAGTGTTGGATTGAGGCCCTTGTCCCAGATGGCCATCACCAAGACTGGACTTAGGATCCTTTGGCTCCCCAAAACTACAAATATGCCCTAGTGCCTTTATTCTCCTATGAGTTGTACTAGAAGTGGTAGATTGGAATTAACTTGATAATATTCCAATAACTTATTCATGAGATCACTGAGACACAGACCAGAAAGGGCTCTCTATAATAAATCCAGCATCTCTGTGGAATAGTGCAAGGAGAAGATAAGAGCAACTCTGGGCCCATTCAGTACTGGAAAGCTAACACTGCCCAGGGAAGCTAGACACCCTCAGTCCCAATGGGGATAGGTAGGTGCTGGTCAGCATTTGATTTTATTTGCACTGAAGATAGGACAACAGGAAATGAGCTTAGGATATTTTTTTTAAACAAATAAGGGAAAAGGTTTTCCAGACAGAAGGGTGGTGAGATAATGGAACACACCTGAAAGATGATGGAAGTCTATTCCCAGAGATGCTTAAAGATAAACATCTATCATTTGGGAGTGTTTTAGATACCAAAGGGCCCACAATTTTAAAATGAGTCTTCATTGGTTTTTATAGTGTATTGTCTTAGTTACTCTTCTCTCATTGCTGAGACAAATACCCAACACCCAAAATGAGGAAAAGAAAAGTTTATTTAGCTCACAGTTACTGGAGGTTTCAGTTCATATTCGGCTGGCCCAAGGTTGAGTGGAATAGGGCAGAGAGTATCCAGTTCATGGTGGTGGAACAGCAACAATTGCAACAGAGGCAATTGACCAACCAGGGCAGGAGAGAGCAACAGAGAGCCTGTCTCTCTGTCTCTCTTATGTTACATTCAGACTCTCTGCCTTAGGCTATCCACCTCAGGCCACACCCATAATCCCAGCAGTACTCAGACCCATAATCCCATCAGTAAAAACATATAATCCTAGCAGTCTCAAACTCTAGAAGTCCCCACCCCATGACTGCATGAGCCTTTGGGAGGACAACTAGACACAAACCATAACATATATTTTTACAGGGTCTTACTATCCAGCTCAGACTCACAGTGATCCTCCTGTTTTCAGCATCTCCAGCACTGGGATTATAGGCATGCACCACCGTGACCAGACTTGGTGGCCAGTTCAGCATGCCCAGGGGCAGGGCCAGTGTGGCATGTGGTGCAGGGAATCAAAACCAGGTTCCTGCAGTTGCCTAAGCAGGTTCTTAGTCCACTGAGCTATTTCACCAGTCCTAGTCTCTATATTTGTCTTCCAGTCTTATACACTATTGCCTAAATTAATACAGTTTCCTTGATACACCCACTGAAGCTGATGTACAGGAAGAGGAAGCAGCACTGTCTTCTCAACTTCTACAGAAAAAACACTTCTCAGAACACCTGAATCATAGCCTATGCTCATTAATGGCTCACGTTATAATAGCTAATAAGAGTGTATTTTACAGAATTACAGCAAGTCTAGACCATTTGCCTCATTAAATAAAAAGACTGTAAAGTTTTTCACTTAGAAAGGGAAGCAGTAAAATTATAACATAATAGGATGATGAAAGTAAGCTCTACTTTCTTAGTCTTATCCCAGATTATCTTGTATATCACCCACATTGATTTGGACAAGATCTAATATTTCTGCATACTGTTTGGACCAGTTGAGAGATTATATAACACACATCATCCACACACTCTTGTGTGTGCCCAGGATAAAGGATGCAGGCTCTAACCTCAGGAATCCCACAGCAGGGCTGGGGGCTATGGGAATAGAGCTCCACTACAGTGCAACCTTAGCTCCAGTGTGCTGGGAAAACCTGAGCAAAGCTGTTTCTGTGACTCCAGGAGCGAGGATACAGGGGGATGGGAGAGGTGAGAAAGGCCACAGACAGTGCCAAGGACTACAACAGTTAGCTCAATGGAGTAAACAAGGTGGATGAGGAGTAGCATACCAGGGACAAGGATACCAGGCCTGGGTCATTCTGCATGCTTTAAACAGAGAAAGGCAGTACCCCACATTTCTTGTAACAACTGAAGGAATGGGACTGGAAATAAATGCCAGATCAAGAAGGGATGTGTGAGTCATGGAGGTGGTGGGGGATTAGCTGGAAGGCAGTGAAGAACATCAACCTCTAGAGAGACATGAGTAGATCATATGTGTCTCCAGGGGTTGCAAGAGATAAGAGAGCTTGACTGGCAGCGTATTTGGCTGGAGCTCCTCAGCACTTGGATAATGGCTGGGTCAGGTGGGCATCTGAGTAATTATAAGGTTGTTAAATGCCCAAATCAGTGTCCTATATTTATTGGTTAGGTTGTTGTCTACAGTTCCAGCCAGGCAAGCCTGTTGGTGCATCCTGTTCCGTGCTCAGTAGTTAAATGATGTGATCATATCATAAGCAACTCTTGGCATTTATTCCTGAAAGAAGAAATTAGCCTTACAGATGGATAATTCCATCCATAATGAGCAGCATGTATCCTCATGACACCATGAGTTTAAAAATAAAATGTCAAGAGTGACAGTGTTCTACTTTATCATCATCAGATTTCCTGTGGTATTTGAGCAATTATCGCAGTGCTTCACCCACCAGCCATGAGATGCTTATTCCTGATCTCTGACAGACATAGAAATGGTTAGGAAATCAACTGTGGAGAATAGTGGGGCTACTGGGGACAGTTTTCTTGCTGAAGATCATTTTCACCAAAAGCAGGCAGCAGCATTATGAATCATCTGTGACCACTTATGTTGGAGTTGAACACTATAAACTTTAATGGTTTAGGCACAAGAAGCAGTCATAAGTCTGCACATCAAGGCACCCATGTGCTGGGCCTAATTGTACTTAGACAAAGTCAGGCAGGAATGTGTGGCAGCCAGCTGTATTGTGCTGGAAATGAAAATCACGAATCTTTAATCACAAGAGAGATTTCTTTTTTAAAATTCAGATCTCACTATCTTTAAATTTTTCGTCTTCTCAAACATTAGTGCTGCAAACTTTTTAACATTTTCTACTCCTCTTATTGATAACTGTCTGGCAATGGGGAAGTCAAATGATTTGAATTTATTTATTTTTAATTTTTAAATGTATTTGGTTGTTACAGGGTCTCACTATGCAGCTTGGACTGATAGTGATCCTCCTGTTTTCAGCTTCCCTAGTGCTTGGGCTACAGATACACACCACTATGCCTGGACTCTGGCCAGGTCAGCCCCCTCTGGTGGCGGGACTAGCCCAGCATGTGGTGCCAGGGATGAAACCAAGGTCCCTGTGCTTGCCTAAGCTTGCCTATGCAGGTACTTTAGTCTGCTGAGCTATCTCACTGGCCTGTGATTTGAATTTAATAAAATGTTTTCACAACTTGATGCTGGCTTCTGCCTACATTACCCAGGGTAGTGAATACAGACTTGTCACTCAAGGTTATGATCATCACCTTCCATTTGGTCTAAGAGTTACTAACAGACTCATTGAAAGGGATTGTTTCTTATCTTTTTATTCTGTTTAAAATTTGCTTTGACATGCAGAAACTTTTCAAAAAGGTGAGATCCCAGATATGGATTCTTTGAAGTTTTTCCTGTGCAATTTGTTTTTTGTTCATGAACTCTCTACTTATCCCTATATTGTTAAGATTTCTACTTATATTTTCCTATAGAAGATTTAGTGTTTCTGTTTTAATATTTAAATCTTTATTTATTTTGACTGAAGCTTTGTGCACGGTGATATACATGGGTCTAGTTTTAGCCTTCAGCATGTGGAAAGCCAGTTTTCCAAGCACCATTTATTAAAGAAGCTATCTTTCTTCTAGTGAACCTGTTTGTTCCCTTTATCAAAGATAACATGATTTAGTGTTTTCAGCTGTGTCTGTGTCTTATGATCTGTTCCACTGATCCCCAGGTCTGTCTATGTCAGTACCATGCTGATTTGATCATAGTAACTTTATAGTTTAATTTCAAGTCAAGCAACTAAATACTGAAAACAATCCAAATGCCCATCATCTGAAGAATGGATAAGGAAGATGTGATATTTTTACACAATGGAGTATTATTCAGCTATCAAACAGGATAAATTTGAGTCTTTTTGTCAATAAATGAACGCAACTAGAAAACTCTTAAATGAGATATACTCTTAAGTGAAATAAATCAGACCTTCATGTGCAAACATCATTTTGTCTCTTCAGTGAGAGAACCTGAAAGAGAAAAATGGAATCTGAAGGGCACAACAGACATTGGCAAAAGGGAATGAGCTTATTCAAAATGAAATAGTTGTTGATTTGAGAAGGACAGAAGAGGAAAGGGGAAAGAGGTATAACTATGTACATAAGTAGGATGCTTTCAACAATTGTACTGTGCATTTCTGATGGCTTATGAAAGAAGCAGTTAGTGCTTTAATTTATTTCATCTCTTTTTGTCCATTTTACTTTCTCTCTTCTTTTTTTAAAAATTTTATTTATTTATTTATTTATTTGCTTGTTTGTTTGTTTGTTTGTTTGTTTATTTTGTGGCTGGCTCAGCCTGCCCTGATGGTGGGGCTGGCACAGCATGTGGTGCTGGGGATCGAACCACAGTCCCTGAAGTTGCCTGAGCTTTCCTAAGCAGGCACTTTAAACCACTGAACCATCTCGCCGGCCCCCCTCTTCTTAATTTCATATACATTTCTTTCTTCTTCTAAATTTACATGCATATATCTGGCAATATGAATAACTGATTCAAAGACAACACTATGTTTTACAACAAATACTGTGAAATTCATATTACTTTGTTAAGTGAAAATCTGTATCACTTGTAACTATTTGTATTTTAATTCTAATGTGTACTACTTTTAATTTTTTTAAAAAGACCTGTTTCAAGAATACTCATTTCTAATAAATCTAAATTTGAACACAAGATCTCATCTGTAACCTGTCCCCACCCCAAGCACCTTACCAACAACACTGATGTCACTGTCCTCATATACATCTGCCCCTTTCCTCCCCTGGAGTCCCTGGCTTGTCCTACTCCATCTCTGGACTGTGAAGACCCCTGCATTCGACCAAGTGTACCTTCTTACTGAGGCTACCTCCCCTCCAGGTCCCCTACCTCCCGCCTTGCACTCCTCTCCTCAACCTGCTTACTGCCTGTGTTACTCACCACAGTGTGTAACTGTCCTTTCTGTTGTGTGAACCATTTCCTTCTCCTCTAGGATGAAAGCTTTATTAGGACAGTATTTGTCTATTTTGTTCATCTTGAGCACCCAGCTCTAGTATTGGAATGAGCACAGGATAGGAACTCAACGAGTCATTGAATGAATGAGTTTTCCACTCCAAGAGAAACAATGAAACTGTATTCCCCTAAATCACCTTTTTACCTATATCTGTTCCACTAATCTTCAGCCTGTCCCAGCTCCTCAGTTCTATGAACTGACTCCCTAATCCATAGAATGGATATGTCCAAGACTTCTGCTAGGCCAAAGCCATAACCTATAACTTGGGATGCTGGAGAAATGTTATATAAGAGGCTCTCATTGATATAAGGTTTCTGGCATAGTAACAGCTATAAGCAAAGAAAGAATTCAGGTTCCTAGTGTAAAGCCATCTTCCTTGCTCTCAGTATCCTGCAGCCCTGAAAGCATGCCCCAAGTCAAGTACAGCATTGTGGATGAAGAGAACTGGGGATATCCCAGAGCACTGTCAGTGCAAAGGGACAACTGAGGCCTGCACAAGATCCTGTGTTTCATGTGCATAATGAGCCTACCACTACCAGCCTACCACTGGAGAAGGTGGATGAAAGACAACAGTCAGTACTATCCCTCATCAGCTGTCATGGCCACAACACTACCACCACTGTGTTCTTCACCCAAAACTCTTCTGATGACAAACCATGGACTGTACCATTTTTTCCAAAGAAGAGGATTAAAAGAATGACCCTAAATAGTTCAAGTCAGTAGCGGGTAATTCCATGAATTATACCTTTTCACTGTAAAAATCAGTCTGATGGGCACCTGTGAGCATTTATCTTTTCTCAAATGAAGTGATGGCTCTGGCTAGCACATGATGTATTATTATAATAAGGGAATCTTAGGTTCAGATATTAAATATGAGTTAATGATAATTATGTAACTCAAAAACTGCTCAAATAGAAACAATGTAGAATTACTATACATTCTTAACAAAGATAAATAAAAAAAAATATTTTCAGAAAAACAGTCCAATTAAACATCTTTGTATTACTGAGAGATGATTTTACAAGTATCTAAGACAAGTTTGTTATAGTATTTTTCTAAGTATTAATAAATTCTTCACAATATTATCTTTGAAATATTGGCATTTTAGGGAGGCAAGCCAGAAAGATGAAAGGTAACTTATCTTGCTGTAAAAATCTATGACTAAAATGTTGAAGGTCTCTGAAAAAGGGACTCCAGTAAATGCCTGCTGGATAACTAATGAGGCCAATAAAGATTAGAAAACTAGAAAAACTTGTATCTCTATTTCTAGTCCCATATACAACAGTTCAGAGCAGGTAGGTCTTTCTGGAGACTGGGAGAACTTCTCACCACTCATTAAATCAAGACTCTGGATGTCTTCTGAGGTCACTCAGACTTCCCTGCTGTACCACCCATTGCTAGCACTGCATTAAAATTCATAGGAGATCCATCACATTAGACCAGTACTTTGTTATGATTTCAGATGCCCACCAGAACTCTAGCCACCTAATACCTTGAGCGTCATTCTCCTGGCACATCAAGATGAGCTTAGTGCCAGCTCTTCAAATGTGAATAGGTCCTATGTCATTCCATCATGTCATTTGGCCTCTGACCAGCATACCTCTAATACAGATTTATTTCAATTATAAACATACAGGACTGTACCTTCATCCTCAAATACATTACATTTAAACAACTCGGAAAAACTAAGGTCTGACTTTCCAATACTGAACCCTGTGAGGTGAACTTGAGAAACAGTATGAAAAGGGTTATAAAGTTCTACTAAAGATACAGACATAGTTGATGTCTTATCATGTACTAAAACACTTACAAGAAGTAAAATTTCAGAGTGGAAACTCTCTGGAAGGTCCATCTACCCTATGTTTACTTATTCAGTTAAATAGAGTCTATCATGATAAATAGTAGATGTTTCACAACTTAGAAAACAGCTCCAGGTAAGGGACTTATTCTGTTAGCACACTGGACTACACACTTTGTATTAGTAAACTCACTCATTGCTGTTGCCCTGAGACATACTTGCCATTGGATAAATTTTTGTAGCTTAATAATTAACCCAGAGTTAGGTTGTTCTCAAGAAAACCACCTAGTGATTCTGGTGTTTCAGATTTGTGCATTGTTCAACATTGTACCCTGCCAAGTGTTATCAGCTGTATATATGAAATCAGTGATCATGCATTTTGTACCCATGTGGAGCTTTCTGTACTCATGTACAACACACAAGAATAGTGAAACAGTGCAATGCTAAGTGCTGAGGAGAAGTACTGGCAGGAAGTGATAGGCTGAGGTACAAAATTACTTATAATCTTGGGGATAAGAGTGTCAGAGGAAAGGGTCAAATATACAGGGAAAATTCCTGCAGGAAAAGTGGACAGGAGAAAAGTGCTTATGGTTAGCATGGACAAAAGTGCACTCGTGTTCTTCCTTTCTCAATCTCTGTCTCCCACAAGAGGCTCCCCAGTGACCAGTGCCCCTGCTAACTGGAACCAGAAATACAGACACTCTCACGCAGGCTCCTTTTCCCTCTCAGCCCTTGTCTCCCAGCAGCTCCCACACCTGCTGATTTTATGTCTTGAAAGGGTCCTTCCACCCTCTTCAGCTCCTCTGCTGCTTTCAAAGTCTGCAGCTCGTGTCTCTCTGGCCCTCACAGTATTTACATTTTGTAGTTGAATATCTGCACTGCTGCTTGATGAAGTGGCAAAGTCTGCTCCTAATGGCAGGGATCAGGTCTGTCTTTCTACTCACCATTACTGTTATGTTGTTTTCCTACTGTGGCATCCCTACTTTTTTCCTTCTGCTTAAATGCTTGCTCTGCTTGGTGGTTGTCTTCTGTTATTGTTTTTCAGGTTGTTGTCATCTTTGTCTGTTTCTAAATTATCTGCCAGTGCTTTTTTGGTAGTCACGAATTTCTTCAGTAGTTCTTTGTTATGGAAGTATCTTATCTCTCCATTAAATTTGATAGATAGTTTTGTAGAGTACATCAATCTGAGTTGGAAGTTGCTTTCTTTCAAATCCTGAAATATCTTACTCAAAGCTATTCTTTATTTTTTATTGCCAGTTCTGTCAATAGCCCACTGAGATTATGGAACATTGGACTATGTGTACAACCGCTTTCTCTTAGTTCAATAAGAAGAAATTTTTTGTAGCAACAATGATTAGAAAAATTATCATGTCTACACCCTTTGCTCTATATAACTACTATGAGGACAACAATATGCATTGTATCAATTATTGGAAATGTACTACTAACATGCTTTGAAACTGTCATATTGCTATTTCTTATTAACAATAATAAAAAATTTTAAAAAAAATAAAAGCTCTTGTTGATTTGGTGGTCTGTGTTGAGAAATCTGCCATGATTCTGATGGACTTTTCACTGTAGGTATGGCACAACTTTAACGCTCATGAATTTTCACTGAAAGCCAGGTGGGCCGAGAAATGGATTCATCTTTTACTGAAAATCAAATTCTTCAGAGACAGATACTGGGGGTAGGAGGTAATGGAAATAAATTAATGTGTTTGTTATAAATATAAGGTCAACCAGTAAAACATGATGGTTGCAGACAGACCCACTGTGGTAGTGAATGTTGGCTTGAGAGTTGAGGGGAAGAAATCTAGAAGAAGGTATATGTTTTGTGATTCATAGTACATATCCCTCCACAGTTTTATCTTCATTTCCAGAAGCCATCAGACCGAATATAACTTTTTCATCATCATATTTGCAGGTAAAGCAACCCCAAGTGTCAGTAGGGTCTGTGAGGTAAGTTCTGTTTGATAATGATACGGTGATATCTCAACTGTCCAACAGCTCTAAGTTTGAACTCTCCACTACTTGAATGACAAACTTCGAAATAAAATCTGCTCAGTGTTTATAATGTTGTTCAATAGTCAAACCGAAACTCTGACTAGAAAGATCCTGTATAGGCTAAGAGTGAGTCACACATCGTGTCTTGCAGGGACCTAAGACAAGATGCTTTAGCATTAGTGCCATTCTCATCCAGACAACATAAGTGCTATGTTAGTGTATTAAATCTTTCATCACTGTGTGTTTTTGTATTTTATTTGCATAAAATATCACAACCATGGCTCCAAAGAAATTTAGCGACACCAGCAGTAACCCTAAGAGGAAAACTGAGAACCTTGACAGCGTTAAAGAAAAAGTTCTCGCAAAATCTGTTAAAGTGTGATTTCTGGGCCTCAGAAACAATTATTTGGCTTTCTATTATTTCTTATGGGAATAATATATTCACTTCTCAAACTTTGCAGTGTTTTAACAGGAGTTTGAAGTGGATTTATTTCAACAATCAAGGTATCACTGTACAAATCCAAGAGACAGAGATTTTCTGGAGAGAGTTCCAGGATTTCTGAGATACCATTTCTTTTGGCTGAACTGTATTTTTTTATGATATTGTAAGTTGTACAGTTAGGATCAACACATTTCATGCAATATTTCACATGAAAGTAGTCCAAAGAAAAGATGGCTCACATTTCCTGCTGGCTGAGAGTAAAAGTGAGCATTTCACAGATTTGTGATTTGTAGAATGACTACAGGAACAGAAACAGCAGTGTCCTCTAAAGTTACTTGATTTATTATTCCCTACTTTCATTGGGATTTCCCCAAATCATCTTCAGGCCCCTGAACAGTCACCTTAGCACAAACATCTCTGGGAAAGGAAATGCTTCCAGCTCCTGTTCCTGCATGAACAACTCCACCTCACAAAGCTGCCTTTGGTACCCTCCCCAATTAACTTTCATCCCACCCTTTTATCAGTAAGTGTTTCCTACCTACACAAGAGGAGAATGCTATTGTAACCAGCCTTTGACAGCAGACTCTTCTATATGCTTCTCCTAACTGCTTCTCCCACCAAATCCACCTGTAATCCTGGGTTCCACTATTCTTCCAGTAATCTTTCATCTCTTGACAGACTGTATCACAAGGTATAGTGTTGTTCATGCTCCTAATAAATGAATGCTTCTTTTACTTTTATAATAGAATTGGATTTTCAAAATAATTTTGAAAACATTTTCCAAAATAAGGAGGTGTCCCCTCACCTTTGTCAAATGAGAAAAAATTGCCTCAGAAAGAAATGTTGGGACTGCTGTGGGACACCCTTTCAGCAGGCCTTCAGAAATCAGGGTGCCATTTCCAGCAGGACACCATTGCCTATCCAGGCATGTCAAATCTTCAAAAGCACAGAAACTAGAGATACACAGCATATTTGAGGAGCATCAAAAGCAGTTAAGGGTCCCAGGGGAAAAAACTGCAGAGAATATAGCTAGAAGGATGGTGTAGGTCTACTTCGTAAAGATCATTGTATTTCAGGTTTAGGATTTTCAGTTTAATTGAGTAGGTAACACAGAACTGTAAAGTTTTACAAAGCTTGGAAGGAGCATAAACAGACCCATATATTTT
>PVKN010013051.1:0-20239 GCA_004027915.1 Capromys pilorides
TGAGTATTTGCTCATGGTCCCATGCCTAGCATCAGTGAGGTGATCCAGGTTTCCTTTCTGGACAAGTGGGCTTTCCTCTTCTCTTGTGTTACCACTGTCTGTGGAACTGAGTTTTGCAGAGCAGTGAGAATTACAGAGCAGCTGGGTGTGGATGGAGATCTAGTGAAAATATCTAGAGGCCACATTCTTTGGTTTTTATAAACATAATAATAACCTTGGCAGCCAAGGAATAGTTGCTGCTTGCTATTCTAACTCACCGTAGTGTTTCTTACTAAGTTATCACACTGTGTGTGATTTGTTACATAGCATTTTCAGATATGTTGGCACACAGGGAAAACTTGTAATCAGAAGTAAAAGGGATTCCTTGTTTAGTCCTGTAAATGTTTATGGGCTACTAAAGGTGCCTATGGGGACGGAACTTAACCCATGGAATTTTTCTTTTTATGGAAGTCTGAAACTATTATAACAAATAAACATACTTCATTACTGAGTTCTGGTGAGACAATGTGGCTAAAGAAAAGTATATAGTGTTATATTGTGCTTTATCAAGTGGCTTAGCCCTTGAGCAAGTAAATAGTTTTCTTGAAAGCCTGCCCTTGAATATTCTTGATACAACTCCAAGGTGGGTCATGCTGAAAACACTGGAGAACTCTTAAGCTGAATGTGTGTAGGGTGAGCAAGGTTCACTGGATTGTTTGTTTTTGTTTTTTGTTTGGGATCTTCACTGAGTTGCCATAATATCTAGACACAAAACCAGCTTCTGTATTGGGTATAATGTTTAAGCTAGATTTCTCTCTCTGGGCTGAATTTCATTCTTCCTTACTAACATGAGTTAGGTGTCCTGGTATTTTGGCTCCTTGGGGATAGGTGTAAAAATTTTATTTGAATGATTTCAGTAGCTAACCTTATCCCATTTTGATGTGGTTTAAGGAAACAGTACCTCTGAACATATGTATTACTTTTCAAGCTGCAGGATGTTAATTTTGATCAGGAAAACTTCATGACAAGAGCTGTCTAACACAAGGAAAGATACCAACTTCAGAGAGAATGTGACAGTGGTGCCTTTTTTTGTCTTGTCACAGAGAACATACATATTTACCTTCCTCCTGAGCTCCCGGTTATTTATGCATCCCTATGAACTGATGGGCAAAGTTTGCCACTTATGTGTGGAGCACCAGAGGCTCAGCGATCCTGACGGCGACAAGGTAATGACTGCGGCATTTTGGACTCAATCATTTTTGGTTAGGTATGTTGCCTGAGTGGCTTAGATTTTGTGAGGTTGGTTTTCCTAAGTAATCCTAACTTATGCCTTGACTGGTATGCCTCACTGCCATCATGGCTGAGAATAGGGAACTGAGTAGTACACAGAACCCATTGTAAAGCAGATATCTTGGAAGATCCTAGCTCTTGCTATAAATTGGTTGCATAATGCAGTGATAAGGGCTGGGGGCCAGTAGCTGCTTCTTCAATCCCAAAGACTTTACCCTAAAAATTAAGCAGTGACACAATAGTCATTTGTTTGGTGTAGTTCCTGATGACAGATACCACCCAGTTAAATTTGTTTTTATCTTCTCCGTAGAACCAGATGAGAAAAATTGCACCTAAAATTCTTCAACTCTTGACAGAATGGACCGAAACATTTCCTTACGACTTTCGGGATGAAAGAATGATGAGAAACTTAAAAGATCTCGCTCACAGAATAGCCAGTGGCGAGGAGGTTGGTAACCTGAATTGATCAGAGGCCCTGAATTCTCAGACATCAGCTGGGTGGATAATGGTACTGACTTAACCATGAGAATCTTGGTACTTTGCTTTTGCCTTTGGCACACCCTCTAGGCACACTGGTCTTTTGGGTATGTCAGGCGGTGGTAACTGTTCCAAGCCACTTCAAAGGAGGATGGTCTAGAGTTTTATGTGATTAACTGGGGGGCATGTTCATGTCAACTCACGCACACAGCTCATGTTGAGTGTGTGTTGTTTTTACTTTATTTTTATCTGTCTGCCTTCACAAAAGCTTTTGACGCAGCTAATGAGATCATAAGTAGCATATTAATAAGCACTAAAAGATTTAAAGCGAGCAAATCATCATGAATCACTGAGAAGCATATTAATAGGTCATAAGTAGAACTAGTCTTTACCATTGCAGGGGAAAATCAGTGGATGAGGGTTGACAATCAGTACAGTTGGCAAACATTGTTGTAGTTTAAGTTCTAGTAAAAGGAAAATACAGTTGGTTATACACTATTGTTAGGGGAGTGAAGCATGTTTCAGTGTATGAAATGAAGAAGTTGAGAAGTTAGGGCTGAGAATGTAGCTCTGTGGTATAGTATATGTCTTACATGTGCGTGGCTCTGGCTTCAGTCTCCTATTCTACAAAAATAATTTTAAAAAAATCCTTATAAGGGATTTTTATATAGAAGACATAGGGTGAGGTCTTTATTTTTTTTTAAAATAGGGTTCATAACTAATATTCCTTGATAAAACAGACTATAGATTAATGTATAAATTAGCAGATGTAATTCTCTGGCAGAGAAGAGGAAAAACAAGCCAGGTCTTCTAGTGCCGGAAGCTGATTCAAGGCTAGGGTCTGGAATAGGTGAGATTGGAAGTAAGTCTCTGAGGTAATTTTCCATAAATACCACTTCCCTCACTTGAGCCTTTGATAAGAGCTAAATCGCTGTGACAGATGCAGGGTTATCCTCTTTGAAGCAGGCCTGGAGGGCTGGCATTCCGTGTTGCAGCTTGCTGGGCAAGGATGTCTTTGTAGTTTCTGTGTTGCTGCTACGTTCCTGAGAACTAGTTTGTCCAGCGCAGGTACAGTGTTGTCACACGGGAGCATGTGGGTGAAACGCTGAGCAGTGGCAGCGATGCCTTGCCCCATTTGCCTGGAAATACATTTTCGTCTTGTGTGTGACCTTCCCCAGGAGCTCACCCTTTGTGTTTGCTGGAATGAGAACATTAACAAGACACGGATCCAATTCTTTTAAATGTCGGGCTTTTGTTTTGTTTTTTGGAGAATTGAACTCAGGACCTTGTACTTGCCACCTGCTGTGCTATATCCCCAGCCCTACAAATGCGTTTTAATGCCATTCCTCCAATTTAAAGAGAGCAGACTAAAATTCTATCAGCTGAGTAGTTGAAAACTTTGTGCTTAGCACTTCCGGCTTATGTTCCCCTCATGAAGCTGGAGTTGACCCTTCCGCTGTCCCTTTGGAACACTACCCTGAGCCCAGGTGCTCCAGACAGCCGTCATTTCTGCAAGGCCCAGTGAGTCATTTCCTGAGTCATTTTGCAAGTTGTGACAGTTATAATCATTTTGCCAGCTTTGCCGGCTTTAGGTTCTGCCAGGTTTGAAGTGATATGTCCCTCGCTCACACAGGCAAAAGCGAAGCAACACCGGGGCAGTGTGGTAGTGAATCTCTCATCAGAGGGATTGGCTGTGAGTCTGCTTGGCAGAGTCCATGCTGGCTCAGTGGCCTTGCTTTATGACAAGTGGCTCAAAAGATGAGTAGTAGCAGGGGACCTTTCCTTCTAGCAAGGCTGAGGCCTGAGCTGGTCACCTCTTCCTTTCATTTAGGTTGTATTAACTTTATCTATCACTTAGCATATCTTTCCTCTATTTCTTCTGTGTGTGTGTATGTGTGTGACTGAGGACTCAACCCAGAGCTTTCATACTGAGCCACATTCACAGCCCTTTTAGTTTTTGTTTTTTTTTTAAAGGCAGGATCTCATCAAGTTACCCAGGGTGGGCTTGAACTTGTGATTTCCCTGCCTCAGTCCTCCTGAGTGGTGAGATGACAGATATGTGCAACCATGCCTGGCTTCTATAGGCTTCTTAAAAAGCAGGAATTATAACATAATTGTGCCCAAAAGGAACACCTTAAAAACCTTTTTAAGATAAAATGTCAGTGGTTTAAAATGCCTAGTGGGTGGCTTTTGGTTCTTCTGTCATGGGAATGAAAGAGGAACATAATTTCTGTGGCCAGAGGACATCTGGTCTAAATTTTAAACCAAGACCCAACCACTCGGAGTTGGGTACAACTGAAGGAAGGCCCCAGCCAGCCTTCTCCTCATGACTTTTTGCCAGTATTCTTGTGTTAAGGACACAAACCTTTGGGTATTCAGCTGCCTTTGATCATGAGAAAACGAAAGGAGACCATCTGCCGAGCCTAATTAAGGAGTAGCTGACTAAACTGGGAATTGGTGGAGTGGCTGGCAGCTTTGACGGACTGGGACTGCACAAGGAGTTGCCTTTTCTTCGGCTGCTTTCACCCAGTGTTCAGAAATGAGGTTCAGCAGCTGGTTGATTGGAGGGTGCTTGGACGACCCCCCTAAATTCTTGCTTCACTTTCATCTCTATAAATCATGGCACTAACTGCCCTGTGTTAATGCCACTTGTAGCTCTAGAATTGTGTGATGGGTGCCCTTTCCCCTCTTCTTTGCATGCCAGGCTCCTTCTGTCACAGGTGCCTCTCCTCCGAGAGACCTTGCCCTGCCATCAAGCTGTGATCACATCCCACTTCCTTTCTCAGCCTTTACCACCCTTTAAAATACTTCATAGCACTCCATGATTCCTAATTGCTTGGCTGTTTCACCCCTTCCCATACTGTGCCCTCTGTTCCCTGAATTTTTAATTCTCAAACACCTAATAACTTAATGTTGATTGATTGATAACTTAATAGGCTCTCAGGAGTGCTTTTTTTTTTTTTGTCTTTTTGAGACAGGGTCTCACTATGCCATTCAGGCTGGCCTTGAGCTCACTTTTGTAGCCCAGGCTGGTCTCAAGCTCACATCGATCCTCCTGCCTCAGCCTCCCACGTGCTGGGATTACAGGCATGCGCCACCACGCCTGGCTTCTCAGGAGTGTCTGAATGAATGAATGAATGAATGAATGAATGAATGAATGGACAAAGTAGTTGCTACAGTGGGATAACATTCTTCCTCTCCACTGGAAGGAACATGACTTTTAAGTTGCAACTTGTTGCTTCTTGCCTCTGGCTTCAGGGGAGTTTTTGGCAGCCAGCAGGCCCAGGTGTGCCCTGGATATAATTCAGTCAGGCTCTTTTGAGTCTGCCAGGAGTGTTCCACATAATTTGGCTTAATATGTTTCTCCCCAGGGGATTTGCCCAAAATGAAGTGGTTTATTAGAACTTGCCCTCAAGGAACATGAAATGAAACTAATGATTGAATTACATGACAAATGACTGTAGTGGGTAGAAGGCAATTTTCTCTTCCTTAAGGGTTGGTCTTTATAGTATGAACTTTTATCTTTATTTGCCAGGTAATTACTGTCTGGCATTTGAAGTTATAAAAAAGAATAAGTACATATTTAGCAATTCATGACTCAGTGAGAAAGCATGCTTAACAACATGGAATCAAATGGAAAAAGGAATCCTGGGAAAGAGGTCACCATGCATATGTCCCCTGCTTTCCTACACACACACACACACACACACACACACACACACACACACACACTCAGACACAAATTGTTCACAAAACTTTTTTCTTATACCCAATTGTGTGCATTTCCCCTTATGTTTTGTGCCTTTTTACTCACCAGTAATCTGACTATATAATTCTTCTACCTCTTTGCTAAGAAAACTTAAGAAAGCAGAATAAAACTCACTTACCAAACATGCTAGTGCAACACTGGTTCTCACGTGTTTCTGTGTGTTCATGTCACCTGAGGAGTGTTTGCATCCTGCTCGCCAGCTCAGGGGGCTTCCTGGGCTGGCGCCAGGCTGTGGGCTGTCTGCGGGCCTGTCCCCGGCCAACTGTTTCTTGCACTCATTGGTCCTGAGCCAGTCCCCTCAGGTGGCCCCCTAAAGCAAGTGGCCATTTCTGAATGAATGTTTTCTGGGAGATTCCTTGGAGTGGGGCTGTGGAATGACTTAGGCTTAAGAACTCATATGGCTGAGCTGCAGGTATTTTTAAAGATGGTTTGTGTGTGTGTGTGTGTGTGTGTGTGTGTGTGTTTCTGAGCCAAGAGAACTTTTGCTGTATATCTCACCTGTTAGCCAAGAAGTCCTACTTCAAATTTGTTAATTTTTAATATATCAAGAAATACAGTGAGACATTTTGATCAACTTTTTTCCTCTAAAAGTAAGGGGCTCAGGGTAGGGGAGATAGTTTGGCAGTCTAAATGCCTGGTTGGCAGGCACAAAGACCCAGGTCTGAACCCCAGTACCACATAGCATGCCAGCCCCAAGCAGAGCTGGCCACTGAAACTGGATGTGGTGGCACATGTGTAATCCTAGTTCTGAGGAGGCTGAAACAGGAGGTTCACTATGAGTCTGAGCTGTGCAGAGGGACCCTGTAACAAACAAACAAATGAGTACCAGTCCTCTCTGTTGAAAGTAACAGTGGGTGTCAGTTTTGTGCATATCCAATCTTCTCTGTGTATAAACATCATGGCTGATACATCCACAGTAGTATCAACAGTGTGTACATGCGTGCACTCCTATGTGAATGTGTGTACATACCTGGTGTCCTTCACTCTGCCTGTTACACTCATCAATACATCTAGAGATCTTTCTGGGTCAGTGCTGAGAGCTGTGTCCTGTTTTACCTGTTGCACCATGGCCCAAGATGTGGCTGGGCTGTAGCTTTTCTTTTTACAAACTATTCTGTTGAGTACAAGTAAGCACATTTTTATGCAAATCAGGATTTTCCTGGAATATTTAAGAATTAAGTCCCTTAACCATGCCAAACTATGGTAAAACCATCATATAATGACAGTTGATGTGTACTCTTTTTTTTTTTTTTTTGTCTTTTTTGAGACACGGTTTCACTATGCAGTTCAGGCTGGCCTTGAACTCACTTTTGTAGCCCAGGCTGGTCTCAAACTCACACCGATCCTCCTGCCTCAGCCTCCCAAGTGCTGGGATTACAGGTGTGTGCCACCATGCCTGGCTTGAGGTATACTCTTATAAATATGATTTGACCAGTGAACTGCAACTTTCTAACATATATTTTCTACTCAGAATGGTACATACTATAACTAAAGTGTCTCAAAAAGATGTTTACTGTCTAGTGGGAAACATTTGGGAAATATTTACATAATTTTAAGAACTAGTAATAACTCTTGTAGGTGCCTATTACTGTGGGGCAGGGCTAAAGGAAATCTCTTAAATTCTTAGATTTTTAATGTAGCTCAATGTTATAAAAGTAAAAGAGGCAGCACACACAGAAATGAAGCATTTGAAATAGTTCATTTCAAGAGTCAACTAGACCTATGTTAGACCTACCACATAGTTAGCATCTTTTAAAACTGAAAACTCTGTTACAGTTGAATCAGCTGTGTCTTCCTCTGACACAGACATTGTACTTTATCTAGAAGGATAACTGCTTGGCAGTTTGGGGCTGCAAAGGAAGACCAAAATAACTCCTTGATAGGATAAGTGTAGCCAGGAGATTGGGAAGTCATTTCTTTGATTTAGCAGTGTTTGAAAAATCAAGAAGTTAACAGTTATCCATAAGAAATGCAAAAGTTTCTACACCACTTTTTCTTAAGTATGTGATTATAACATATGTAGTGGTGAACGAAGTGGCAGTCCTGCCCTGTGGAGAGAACTGCTATGTGGAACAGATTGTTGTGCATACCACAATGGACTCATGAGGAAGGAAGAAATAGATGGAAGCCAAGTAGAGGTCAGATTCCAGACCTGGAAAATCCCCTTCTGTGAAAGTCAGGAAGGTGGCTGGGAAGTAAGAGTATGTTCCTGTCAAGTAACTTGTGTGTCATTAGTCAAATGAGATTGGCAGTGATGAGAGTCAAGACAGCAAGAAGGTAGCCCTGATGGAAAAGTTAGGAAGAGGAAGCTCTGACTTGAGATCAGTGTATTCCATCTCAACAAAAGTAGACAGGTACCTTTCTACAAGTGAACGTTTAATTGTGCATGCTGCCCATTATACGGAAATACCCTCAATGGTTAACCTGAAAGGCTGTGGTGTTTGAAGGTCTTATCTGAACTTTTCTGTCAGTAGCAACCTGGGAAAGGCCTTGCACTTCATAGGTCTGAAGAGGCACTTGATGCCTGTGCCTCTGAGTTGTAAGAGCTCCCTGAATCCTCCTGTAAGTTCCCTGAACCAAACTGATTATCCAGTGTCAAGCTCACAATCATTTCAAGACACCGTGTGTGAGGTTGCATCGTGTAGAGAAAGATACACAGAGCAGGGGTGTGATGCTTGGCTTGTTCCCTACCAGTCGTACCGGAAGAATGTCCAGCAGATGATGCAGTGTCTCATCCGAAAGCTTGCAGCTCTCAGCCAGTATGAGGAAGTCTTGGCAAAGATCAGCTCCACCTCGACAGATCGGCTCACAGTCCTCAAGACCAAGCCACAGTCCATCCAGAGGGACATCATCACTGTCTGCAGCGACCCGTACACTCTGGCCCAGCAGCTGACTCACATAGAGCTGGTGAGGCCCTTGTCATCCTTGCCCTTTGCAGCCACGCTTGTGTTTGTTTTGGCAACCAGTGCGTGTGTCAGAAGTAGTGGATAAATAATCTCTGAAACAGTTGAAACGTCATGTGTTTAGGAATTGCAATATGAATGGTTCTGACATACTGGGAATTTACTTGTAAATAAATACCAGATAAGACTGGAAAACAGAGTTTTCCTCATGTCATGCCTAAAATTAATTTTTCTATAACTCACACAATCTTCTGTTATCTTGTGGAACATTGACTCAAGCAGAGAATTGGGTCTGTTGAGGCCTTAATGATAAAAAAGTATTTTTGACTAAAAGCTTATTTTATAACCCACATTAAGAAATGGAGGTGGTACCCAAAGTCAGTAGAGAAAGTAGACTATCCATTGCTTTACATTTTCTTCAATGCTGTTAACTCACTGGGTTTGTGTTTCAGGAGCGTCTCAATTACATTGGGCCAGAAGAGTTTGTTCAGGCATTTGTACAGAAGGATCCTTTGGACAACGATAAGGTAATTCACCTATTCTGAGTGCAGTCCTGAAACTAGGAGCTCAAGTCTTTAATCTGTGATAATGGGCTTAAGACCTTGTAATTGAAACTTGTTTGAGAATTTAAAATCAGAAAGAACTTCTTGCATTGCCATGAGTGATACACTGCAGTTTTTCTTGAGCAAGGTCTCTTTAGAGTATTCTTATCCTATCACTAACTTTTGCTCTGCCCTTCCTCCTTGTTGGGAAATTTAATAAGCCATTTATAGCAAGTAGATGCAGGCATTTGTCGTGATGAAGGCCAAGGATGAAAGCATAATGGTTTTGTCTGTCAGATTAAGCCAGAAGGAAAATAAAAGACAATGCTGTGCTCATGATTCAGCAAAGGCAGGGCAAGACAGCATGCACATCAGCTTGCTGAGCAAGGCACTTCCCTGCTTTGCTTCTTGGTTTAAGGTGGATCCCTCATGACAGGTTTGTGGTAAAGCCCACTCATAAAGTCATACTGAACACAGACTGTTAAATCAATGGTACACATATCAGGATTTTTACTCCAGGGCCTCTAGAAACATTTAAAATTGTTGCACAAGTATTGTGTCACCCACTGATGGAAGACCCCTGTGCAAGCTGGGCCAACTGCTGTTTTCCAGTGTGAGAAGGATTACTCTCAGTATGGGACGTGAAGGATATGTTGGGCAACAGCTGGCAGTGGATGTTGTTTGTGTCTCAAGGAAGGAAGGAAAGAGGGCTCAATGAACCTCTTCAAATTTAACCTTGAGCTCCAGGAGGAGATGAATGTCTTTTGCTTTTGAACAATGTATCATTCACCCTACTAAGATGACGATGTTGTAGACTTTATCTATCTTGTTTGGAGGATATTTAGTTTCTTGGCATATGATGCTCCAGAATTTTGTCATACAACTTAACTTTGAAAAATTATAGGCCTTTCCTTGCTGCGCTGACAGCAGTTAATATTTGTACTTCATTAATATAAGTCCAAGATTGTTACAGAATGCAGCCAGAACCCTTGCTTTCCATTATGATTGTATGCATAGATCCTGTCCAGAGCAGACCAATGTTAGGAAGGTAGGGGAAGGTACTTTTATGAATGAATTAGAATATATTTCTAGAGCTCAGGTTTTATGAATGCATTCTAGGAGAATTTGGTATTTCTGTAATGATAATCAAGAATGCTAGTCACCTTTCTCTCATATGAGAAAGCCTTCCTAACCCATAAAATGAGAATTAAAGACCCATATACATAGGCATTCTTTTACCTAACTCATCAGATCACGTTGCTTTCTCTGTAGAGTCGCTTCAGTGAGCGAAAGAAAACACGAAACCTAGAAGCCTATGTGGAATGGTTCAATCGCCTAAGCTACTTGGTGGCTACGGAAATCTGTATGGTGAGAGAATGAATTTCCCCAGCCTCTTAGCTGTCAGTGTTATTTACCTCACTTTGTGCTACTGACGTACTTGCTGTCCACCTGTTGAGTCTCCACATTAGCTAACTGCCCTCCCTTGTTTTCTCCTACGTAGCCTGTCAAGAAGAAACATCGAGCACGGATGATAGAGTACTTCATTGATGTGGCTCGAGAGTGTTTTAACATTGGCAACTTTAACTCCCTGATGGCAATAATCTGTGAGTCTTTGTTGGGATTTGTGTCCTCTCTTTATGGGATCTGTGGAAATCTGAAAAGAGGACAGTTTATGAATTATTTCTGAATTATTTTGGGAACTGTTATTTCCTGAATTATTTCAGGAATGTTCAGAATGCTTTAAGTGGCCACAGTGGCATGATGTGTTGTTTTCTTAAGTGTGCAAGAATTCATGAAGTATGTTTAATTAATCCCCAACCAAGTATTCATGTATAAGTGCTTAAAAATGAGAAACTTATCTAAATAAAGAAGTTTAGGGTATTTAAGGTATTTAATGGTTGATCAACCATTAGAGAAATAAAAATATGATCTGATAGTAAGTCTTATGATTTCATTATCAAGGTTAAGAAATTGTCCAAAAGATTTCATAATTCCTGACTGCCCATACTAGCTGTAGACTTTGCTACCCCAATTACATGTACTTGCTCTTTTACCTCATGGGGATTTTCAATGCTAGAAACCCTTTCCATTCCTTCTGTTACAATGGGTCAGGCAGTAACAAGCTTTTGTTATTCCAAGCTTTTGTTGTTTATTAACTGTCATCTTGCTAAAATTTTTGATGACTCATTAGTGAATGTACCACTTTTTATGACATTGTATGATCATCCTACATATTGTAGGTGCTCAGTAAATACTTAAATAGAAAGCAAAGAGTTGGGGTCGACTTTAAGCTAGAGAATCTACCAGATGTAATTCAGTAGTCGTAATCTTGGTAAAGTCTCCCTTCACTAGTTCCTTTCTTTATTTTACTTGTATATCATTTGTCCTTTGTGCCCATCATAGTAATACTGGCCATGACAAGAGTTAGCAGAAAGATCAGTTCAGTCACTGAGTTGAGAGGTTCACAGTCTGAGCGGTAGAATGTTACTTTATTTCCCTCTTTCATCATTAAGAGAATGTCAAGGCAAACCATAGTATGGGAGAGAACATTTGTAATACTTACAACTGGTAAACAACTTGAATCTAAGTAAAGCTTTGTTAGCACATAGCCACATTTTTTGGTAGTCACTTGTGGCTGCTTATACACCATTAACAGGGGAGTGTCCTGCAGTTGTGGCACAGACCCATATCCCTTACAAAGCCTAAAATGTTTACTATTCTTCACCCAAAAAAAGAACAAAAGTGCTCAGCCTTGCTCAAAGTTACGTTGCTTCTGGACTGAAGAAGAATTCTCAAGAAGTTATAAACTTGGAACATATTACTTATTAATAATGAGTAATAAATAGCATAGAACTTAGTTTTATTTATTTTTCAATTACTTGCATGTAATAAAGCATACTATCCAGGGCATAAGGTAAAATGACTTTTCTTATATCTCTATTTCAAATTTCTCCTCCCCCCATGCATGTTACATGAAAAGCTGGCATGAATATGAGTCCAGTCTCACGGCTGAAGAAGACGTGGGCCAAGGTGAAGACTGCGAAATTTGACATCCTTGAGGTATGGGATGCTGTTGAACTCTGTTAATAATGTTTTAGACACAAAGTGGGATTCCTCTCGGTGTTCTTGCCTCTCAGTCAGATAGCACTGCGGCAGGAAAAGCCTACAGACCCAGGGGGAAGGAAAGGGTTTGTACTGGAGATGGGAAAGTAAACAGGACTGGTCCTTCCGTTAATAGAGGTGACCACTTGGGGATAATAGGTATTAGAAGCCAGAATAGGCCTGGAGGTCTGAGCAGCAGTTTTACTTCCCAGTTAGCCTCCTAGCTCCAGTATCTATAATGTGCTGGAGAACAATTCCTCATCCACCTAAGAGGTTCACTCACCATCCTTTCACCAAATTTAGTTAACTTGTGAAAAGTTTCTCAAATAATTTTGAGGGTTGTCAAAATTGTGTCATGAGGGTGTGTGTGTGTTAGAAGCAGGTTCATTTCCATGTGACCTCAACATGCTGGTGCTTTCAGTCTCCTGATTTTGGAAGTCATAAACATTCTTTCCCAGGTTCTCCTCTAAATTGGGAGAGACTGTTAGGCATATTATGTGGCACTTTATTATATAATACAGTTATTTTCCTTATTCTAAAATGGTTTGCTTCAGTTACTTTCAAATGATCAGTTATAAAATGCAAAGAGCAAATTCACTGTGAAGGGTCAGATCAGTACACTGGATAACCGTCCCTGACCCACTGGCCTTCAAGTGAAACCAGGAAATTTTTGTGTTTCAAGTTTTTGTTCATAGTTCTAGGACCGATCCCAATAATTATGCCAGATAGGTTTGGTTTAGGTTAATGGTATCAAAACTAACATCAACTTTTAAAAATAAATGTTGGGAAAGAAAACATTTATGTTCTGATGTTTTACATGCTTGTCCATATGAAAGGGATAAATCGTATTCCTAATGAGTTCCCGCACTTTGTTAGAATTCTTTGTGTAGTTAAATGTAATCTTGAAAACATTTAGGAGTGAGAGTTCATGGCCAATATTCTTCTTTCTACAGCATCAGATGGACCCTTCCAGCAATTTCTATAATTATCGGACAGCGCTTCGTGGGGCAGCACAAAGATCTTTAACTGCTCACAGTAGCAGAGAGAAGGTGTGTGCTTCATGTGGTGTTTTTAACTACATAATTGCCATATTGTATGCTGAAATGAGATGGGCACTGCATCGCTGAGTTCCTTTTCATGTTCAGATGGCAATGAGATGTAGACTAGGAGCCTCATCTTTTGCCACATAGAGTAGAGGGATGCCAAAGGAAAAGACTGGAAAAGACAAGGCAACTTGATGTAGAACTTTGCAAGTCTCTAGAATTGTGTTATTATCCCATGAGTGAAATTCTTAGCCTAGAATGTGCCTTCGCTGTGCTTCAAGCACAAATGAAGTCCTATGTTAAGGAGACTAATAGCATTAGACAGCAATTTGGTTAAATGGCAAAATAGACATGTAAGCTCTGCAGAAGTGGCTGGCTTAGTGTAACCTTTTCTCCTGAAAGAATTAGCTAACCTCCCACGGCTAAGTCATTTATTTTCAGAAAGTAGGTTAGTTGCTAGAGCATTAGCCCCGCTGTTACTAATTGGGTATGCAGGTGGCAGGAAAAATTACAGGGATGATGTCTGAAAAACTAATGATCCTTTCTGTCTCTCCCGACCCTTATACAAGTTCATGCTGTCCTGCATCGACCATAGTCTTGACTTTCAGGGTCCTAATGGGCATATTTCTGTGTTATATTTCCTCACCAAAGATGAAAAAATAAATCCTTTTGACCCTGGGCCATTATGTTATATGAGAAGTACATGCACAGTTATGATAAAGGTTACTTGATGGATCTAATCTTCTGCTTATATTCTGTCTTTTAATTGAAACTATATCTTTAGGAACAAAAAATGAGGGTTGAGAAGTACTTAATGGCATGTGAGACACTTCCCCCACAAAAGCTTCAGTTTTAATGATCTAAAACAAACACAAACTCCACCTTTAAATGATGCCAGGTTGGCTCTCAACTAAATCTGGAATGTTGGGTCTAATAATGTTTAGGAGATACTGTAAATATCTTAGTTTTTTGTTCTTAAGTAATGGAAATTACAGTAGCCTGGTAAGTTTTCTAAAGCTTGGTATTCCTGCCTGGATTAACAAAAGATCCAATCTGAAATTGTTAGAATAGGGCCAGCCAAATAGCTGAGGGGATTAAAGTGCCTGCAAGCAGGCACAGGGGCCAGGAGTTTGATCCCTGGGCCCCACCCCTGGGGCATGCTGAGGGGGCAATTGAGACTGAGCATGGCAGCACAAGCTCATAATCCTAGCTCTTGGGTGGCTATAAACAGGGGGATCACTATGAGTCTGACCTAGTAGTGAGGAGACCCTGAACAGCCTATAGACCCTTCCCTAAAATACAAGAAAAAAAAAGAAAGAAAGAAAGAAAGAAAGAAAGAAAGAAAGAAAGAAAGAAAGAAGTTGCTGGAGCATGTTCATACGTGCTCCTGCAGGAAGGATATGCTGGAGGCTGTGAGTGCGCATGCTCACCCCGTTTCCCCTGCCCCTATTCCAGGCTGGAGAGTGGGTGCTCTCTGCAAGGCCCAGAGACACCTGTCTGCTGAGGAGTTGCCATTCTGAAATCCAGCATATCAAGAGACATCACTTTCTATGGCATTCTCACAGCTTTTTCTAGAGACTATCCCAAGTGTTTATACTTTATAAGTTCTGTATCAATTATTTTTAAAACTAGCTCTGTGTGGGCATGTAAAGCTTGTGGTCTGTAGTTCATGATATAAGTGATATCATAACCTCTTTTTCTGATACCATAACCTCTTAGAAAGCAGACTGCAGTGTGATTCATCTTAAAAATAAAAAATGAAAACATTTCTGGCCAAGTCCATCTTTTATTCAAGAAAATTGGGGTTTAAAAAAATTTATGAGGCTAAGAAGTACATCTTATTCCAAATTTCCTGTTATAGTCTTTCTGATAGCATAAATGGAACACAATTAGATTTTTCAAATTTCAAGTTTATATGGTTAACCCAGTACATGTCTAGGAACCTATTATAGAGCAAATCACAGTGTCTTCTGTCCAATAGCCCTTAAGTGCTAAGTGGTCTTTTGCTGGGCCTACTCGTGTCTAGGTTTCTAACCATTCTCCATCAGATTCTGTGGCCTCCAATCCCTTCTCCATTCTGTTTCCTGTGTGCCCATTCCTGCCACACAGCCTTTCTGCACTCATCTAGATGTAAAATTGATGATACATTCAAAGTGCAGTTGTTGACTCTGAATTAAGAATATTTATTTATTTATTTAGTGGGACTGGGAATTGAACTCAGGCCCTTGTGGCTGCCAGGCAAGCGCTTATTCTACTGAGCTATTTCCACAGTCCCTCTGAACTAGGAATATTTTGGAAAATGTTATTGCTTGAAAAGTTCTTCCACTAAAGAGATGATAGGCAAGACTTATCAGAAACCAAAATATTCTCTTTACAAGTAGTATACACATTCACTTAATTCACAGAAATCCAAACAGGTACGGGGCCTGCTAATCAGATAGGGATTAACTCCAAGGAAGAGAGAAATTGAAGCCTGTGTGACATTTTTCTTGTATCTGGACATAAGGAACAGGGCAAAAAAGCTCCCAAACTGTGATTAGGAATGCTTCTAATTCCTTGGAAGAATGACTCCGTCACTTAGCTGTTCCTCTTTAGAGCATTCAGGAATATAGAAATCATCTAGGGAATAACCTCTGCTCCCATGAATATATAATCCAGCTTTTCAAGGCACGTAACATGAGCTTAGAAGCTTAATTGTCCGTGAGGACATCCCTGTCACCATCACCCCGTACATCTCACAGCCCAGTGCCAAAGACTACAGCACAGTAATAAACTTCTTGCTCCAAAGCTGTTCTAATGCACAAATATTGCATCTTGGTTATAATTTTGTTCTCATTTCCATGTGGTTGTTATATGAAGATGCATCTTTATTATCTTCTAAGTGCTTACGGAACTTGAATAGCTACACAGAAGTGGGCATCAGCAATGTATCGATAAATGGGCATGGCTGGGTGGTTCCAGGAGAGCTCTCCAGCCACTATAATTTGAACTTCATATAATTTTCATGCATCATGAAGTATTTATTTTATTTTTTATTTATTTATTTTTTACTCAGCCACTTACTAATGTAAGATGTGTGGCTCCTAAGATGTACAAGAAAGGTGTGGAGGTCACAGTTTGCCCACTCCTGGCTTTTGCCAGTAGGGCGACTCATGGATCCACTTTTAAAATTGATGTCAGACAGCACGGTCATTACACCTGCTGAATTATGACACTATAGAGAAATATCCAGTAGCACTAGGAGGAAGCCTTGAGGTCCTTACTTCTTCAACTTTAGACACAAATAGGAACAAATGAGCAAAAATATATTCATGCTATGGTGGTACACACCTGTAACCCTAGCACTCTGGAAAGCTGAGACGGGAGCATTGTAGTCCACAGAACTTACGACTAAAGATTCAGTTTGGTTACTTTTGGAGATCAGTAAAACAAAATAAAAGTTCATTAGTTTTAAATGGCATTAGGGGAAAATCTGAATTTCTTTCTGAAAGTGAGTGAATATTTAATATTTTTGCATGTAAGTCAAAAAAGTGTATTTCCTCATTTGTTTGGTGTAGAAGTGATGAGCTTAGGAAGCATCAAAGCCCTGACCATGGAGAAATAAGACAGAGCCTCAGTCTGGGGCTAGTGAGTCATTTGCACTGTAGGAAATTTCAAATCTTAAGATATCTTGGCATTTGAGAGAAAGTGGAAACTATCGTATGCCAGCTCTGTTCTCTCTTCTGGGTTTAGGAGGATTTAGGGGTGTTCCCTAGAGATTAGTATTTATTTTATTTTTTCAAGACTATCATTTTGTGTTAATTAATTGAATAACACTTTGTTGGTCCAAAGACTTGATACAGAGAGGTATTTTTAAAGACAGTTAATTGTTTAGAGTCCTTACCTCTAATTCCCATGTTTGTGTTCCTCCTTCACTGTGGCGCATCCCATGGCATACTGTACCAGCCGTTTCTCAACATCCTTTCCAGGACTGAGGGTACCAGCTTGTGCCCTCATCACAGGCTGGTTTTGCCCAGGACGGAGCTTGTAACATCACAACCCCAAGCTCTCACATTATCTTGAGCAGTCCCTTCAAGGGCAAAGAAGAATCATTAAAAAACAAAAAGTTCATCTGGAATGAAGACATCCAAATGATATAGTGGTATGAAATGTAGCGAAGAGTGGGGCCCACATCGTAGAATCTTAGTGCTTGCAGAGAGAAGTATTCTATTAAGACTTTAACTACTGGGTATGGTGGCCGAGACAGGAGGATCACCATGAGTTTGTGGCCAGCCTGCATTATATGGTAAATTCAAGGCCAGCCTGAACTATATAGTGAGAGTCGGTCTCAAAAAGAAAAAAAAACAGCAACAAAAAAGAAATCCTAATTAGAGTTGCCGAAGGAAACCAAAAGTTCTTTGAGGAATTTTCATCTTTCATTAGAGCTGAACTGTCAGGTTTCAGCACATGCATTGAGAAGACTCAGAAAGCTAGGCATGGTGGCGCACAACTGTAATCTCTGGACGTGAGAAGCCTGAGGCAGATAGCTCAGCTGGAGTTCAAGGCCAGGCTGCAACATGCAGAGAGGCTTTATCTCAAAAAAAGAAAGAAAAGACAAGACTCAGAAAAACTAGGCAAAGCACTCACCTTTCTGCTTTCTGGCACTAGTTGTTCTTGCTGAGCACCCTAGGCAGAATTATCTGAAGGGGAAATGCAGTTGTGTGTTGTATGCAGAGAGCTACCTTGACTCACTGTGACCTGTACACGTCAGAGTTAATGTTGTTTATTCATCCCTTGCACTATTTGATGCCCAGACAAACCAGAACCTTCTGTTTTTTCTAGATCGTGATACCATTCTTCAGTCTCTTAATCAAAGACATTTATTTCCTCAACGAGGGCTGTGCCAACCGCCTTCCAAATGGCCATGTCAATTTTGAGGTGAGTGCATCAAGCAGGGTGCACACAGAGCGGGGGCGTCTTCTGAGTGTGCGGCCCCATGTTGGCAGCCAGTGCTGGCTCTGTAGTTGCAGGATAGTTTTTCTATTTCCCTGTTGTTCATAAGAGTTCAACAATAGCAGGCAGAATGCAGTAGCTGTGCTGTTATCAACAGCAACTGAGGGTATTTGAATACATCTTAACCTGTATCTGGTGAGCAGAGTTTTTATGAAGAAAAGTATCTAGCTTAGAATTTAAAAAGCCTAGGAGACATTTTTTACATGGAATCGTCTGTTCCAAGCTGATCATTTTTGATGATTGCTTTCAAAGTTCTTCTCTTTCATTGTCTTCCAGAAATTTTGGGAACTGGCCAAACAAGTGAGTGAATTTATGACCTGGAAGCAGGTGGAGTGTCCATTTGAGAGGGACCGGAAGATCCTGCAGTACCTGCTCACTGTGCCGGTCTTCAGTGAAGATGGTGAGCCGCACCCCAGCAGCCTGGAGTCTGGGTTATGACAGCAAATGTTTAGTGCTCCAGAAAGCGCGTGGCTAGTCCAGTGGTCTGTTCCACTTGAAGAGCTTTTTTCCAATGACACAGAAAATGTTATGATTTATTCTTAAATATTTCTACTTAATCTTCACCCGTAAAGCAGAGAAGTCCTTTTTTATTTTTATTTTTAGGGAAGCAACTACAGGGTGTTCAGGGTCTCACTACTAGATTGAATTTATAGTGATTCATCTGTTTACAGCCTCCCAAGAGCTGGGATTACAGGTGCACGCCACCACGCCCAGTCTCCATCACTGGCTCAGGCCCACCCTGTGGGTGGGGCCAGGGCCAGGACTGGGGCTGGCACTGCAGGCCCAGAGATTGAACTGCAGGTGCTTTAATCAGCTGAGCTATTTGGCCGGCCTCAAAAGCAGGAAAGTCTTGATCTATTAAAACACTAGGGAAATTAAGGCAGAAAATGTGATTAAGTACATACGAAAGAAAAAAAGTCACCAGAAGATAGTTTGTAAAAGAGTGAGAGATATAATCTATTGATTTCTTATAACATTTTAAATTTGTCATTTCTCATACTAGACTGTGTTTGCAATTATGAGCGATGATCATTTTTGATTAATATTGCAGACATCTGAGAAAACTTGGTTGCTTTTAATCTCTAAATAAGATTAATAACAACCTTTTAAATTTTCAGGTGAGGATTCTTTCTGATTTAGAAAGGAAAGAAAAAACGTAACTAGGATGGAACATTGTTCTAGGACTAAGGATTTTTAAAAACCCGAGTGGTCCTGGGAAAAACTGCTGCCTCTTTCTTTGTGAAGAACATAAACCTCAACAAGTGACAGCATTGTGTGGTTTACGTGTTCTAAGCCTTTTGGCTTTATGAATTCTGAGTTTTTTAAGCACTCTTTTGGCCGAACCACTTTTGAGTTTTTTGTTGAGGTGATCAAAGTACTCTTCTGTGTTCTCGGTCATCATTTAGTCTTTTTCTCTCTTTTATTATTTTGGTACTGGGGATCAAACTCAGGACCTTGTGCTTGCAAGGCAGGGACACTGCTGTGCTGTATCCCCATCCCTCATTTGGTCTTAAAAGAGGATTTTTTGTTATTGTTTTTGTCCTGGGATTGAACCTAGTCTGTACTCTGTGCAGCATTCCCAGTCCTTCTCTTTTTATATGTTTTATTTTGAGTCTTGCTAAGTCATGAAGTTGCCCAGCTGGCCTCAAAGTTGTGTCCTTCTGCCTCAGCCTTCCAGAGTGCTGAGATTCCAGGCATGTGTCGCTGCACCCGGCTACAGGATGTGCTTTGTGGGGGGCTGGGCTCCCACTGATCAGGAGACAGTGTGGTGGGTACTGTGTCCGAAGGCCCAGTGATAATGCATTCTTTCTTCCATAGCTCTCTACTTGGCTTCTTACGAAAGTGAAGGACCTGAAAACCACATAGAGAAAGACAGGTGGAAGTCTTTAAGGTGGGTTCCACTGCTTCTCTGTGCCATGCTTGCCGCTGCAAGTACTGTCGATGCTGCTCCTGATTCCTAGACTGCCCCTCCCTACTGGTTCCCAGTCCCCTGCAACTCATCCTCTGATAACCAGATGTTTGTGGATTAGAATTTGCATCACCATGATTGAAGTTTATTGCTGTTTATTTTCTGATATATGTACAATGGGCCTGTTCTCTATTACATTATGTAATAGAATGAGGCACTAAAATCAGTTAATT
>PVKN010013052.1:0-20235 GCA_004027915.1 Capromys pilorides
TGTCTCATCATGGCAGGTGTGGAGGACCTGGAATACTTTTGACCGGAGAGCCACTTAAAGGAACTCCCGGAAGGCAGTTCCTCCTCCGCATGGCCCAACGCACAGACCACACCACGTCACTCCTTCTCGCGCCTGTGCCCCATGGCGTTTGGAGAGGACGCCTGCTGGGTTGCCGCTCACCACCTGGTGGTCACTTGGGAAATTTCCACCTTTTGGCTGTTGAGAATAGTGCTTTCACACACATTCTTGCATGAGTTTTTGTTTGAGCAACTGTTTTTGATTCTTTGGGGTCTATATCTAGTAGTGGAACACTGAGGCCATGTGGCGATTCTTTTTAAGTTGTTGATGAACCACAAAACTGATTTCCACAGTAGCTTTAACCTTTTCCATCCCCAGCAGCAGTGTATCAAGGGCCTAATGCCTGCACATCCTCAATCAAAGTTGCTGTTTTCAATTTATTTCATTTTGTTTTGTTTATAAAAGCCATCCTAGTGGCTGTGAAGTGCTACCTTATGATTTGCCTTTTCCAAATGGCTAATAATGTATATCTTTTCATGAGCTTCTTGGCTCCTTGCACATCCGCTTTGGAGGAGGAATGTCCATTGAAGTTCTTTTCCCATTTTTGGAAACTTGAGTTGACTGTCCTTTTAGGTGTGCAATTCTTGATATATTCTGGAAAACAAACCCTTATCAGATATGCAATTTGTAAAAGTTTCTCCCATTCTGTGCATTTTCCTTTTACTTCCTAGGCAGAACCCTTTGCTGTGCAAAAGGTTTTCATTTGTGGTTTAATTTTTTTTTTTTTCAAAGAGAGCACTTCTAGCCAGGCGTGGTCACGCACTCTTGTAATCCCAGCACTTGGGAGGCTGAGGCAGGAGGATCGGTGTGAGTTCGAGACCAGCCTGGGCTACAAAAGTGAGCTCAAGGCCAGCCTGAACTGCATAGCAAGACCCTGCCTCAAAAAGACAAAAAAAAAAAAAAAAAAGAAAGAAAGAAAGAAAGAAAGCAAGCAAGCACTTCTGTGACTGTGATTTTGGTGTCATACTGAAGGAACTCTTGTCTGACCTCATCTATGTTTTCTTTTGAGAGCTTTGTAGTTTTAGTCCTTACATTTAAATTTGTGATGAGGTTAATTTTTCAACATCTGCGATACCGGGGTCCAGCTTCATTCTTTGACATATGGCTACCTAATAGTCCCAACACCACTTCTTAAAGGGATTATTGTTTTCCCCACTAAGTGTCCTTGGCACCCTTGATGAAAATCAGCTATACATACATAGATGTGTGAGTTTGTTTCTGATTCTGACTTTTACAAATGACCTATATGTCTATCATGGTGTCAGAACCACACTTCTTTGGGTTATTGTAGCTTTGTGGTAAAGTTTTGAAGTTGAGAGGTATGAGTCCTCCAACTTTGTTCTTCTATTTTGAGATATGTTTTGGGTATCTGGGTCTCTGTATTTTCACGTGAAGTTTAGGATACGCATGACAATTTTTTATTGTTTTGTTTTTATTTTTTAAAGAGAGTACGAATTAGAATTAAAACAGAAAATGTTACAAGTGATACAGAATTTCACTTAACGAAGAAATATGAATTTCATAGTATTTGTTGTAATACATAGTGTTGTCTTTCAGCCAGTTATTCTTATTACCAGATATATGCATGTAAAATTGGAATAAGTAAGAAAAAAAGAAATGTATAAGAAATTAAGAAGAGAAAAAGTACAAACAATTGAGAAAAGGAGAACAAATTAAATATTATCTGCTCCTTTCCCTAGACCAGCAGAAGTGTACAGTACAGTTGTGCAAACCATCCTGCATACATACCTAGATAAATCTCTTTCCCCTACTCCCTCTCCTGTCCTTCTCCTCAACTCAGTAACTCTCTCCTTTTGAATAAGTTCATTCCCTTCCCCCAGTATCTATTGTACCCTTCAGGTTCCATTTTTCTCTTTCAGGCTCTCACACTAAGGAGACAATATGATGTTTGCACATGTGAGTCTGATTTATTTCACTTAAGACTATGGTCTGTAGTTGCATCCATGTACCGGCCAAAGACTCAAATTTATCCTGTTTCATAGCTGAATAATACTCCACTGTGTAAAAATGCCACATCTTCTTTATTTATTCTTCAGTTGATGGGCATCTGGGTTTTTTCCAGGATTTAGCTATGACAAACTGTGCTTCTGTAAACATGGGTACACACAATCCTAGATTTTGAAGGAACCCACACTGATTTCCACAGTGATTGTAGCAGTCTGCACTCCCACAAACAGTGGAGAAGTGTTGCTTTTTCTCCACAGGCACTTCCAACATTTGTTATTGTCTGACTTCTTGATGTTAGCCATTCTTTCTGGGGTGAGATGGAATCTCAGTGTTGTTTTAATTTTCATTTCTCAAATGGCCAATGATGATGTTGGACATGTTTTCATATATTTACTTTCCATCTGTATTTCTTCCTCTGAGAAGTGTATAATCATCTCAGACACCCATTTGTGGATTGGGTCTTTGAATTTTGGGGGCTCGATTTTTTAAAATTCTTTATATGTTCTAGATAGAAGGCCTTTGTTGGAGGGATGGTCGGCTGTAATTTTTTTCCGTGTGTGTGTGTGTGTGTGTGTGTGTGTGTGTGTGTGTGTTTTACTTTGTTGGAGATTTGTTTTGAAGTGCAGAGCCTATTCAAAAAGATGAGATCCCAGTTGTTGATTCTGTTAAGTATTTCTCATGCAGTTTGATTTTTGTTCATGAACTCTCTACGTACCCCCTATATCTTTAAGATTTCTACCTACATTTTCCTCCAGAAGATTTAGTGTTTGTTTTAATATTTAAATCTTTGTTCCATTTTGACTGTAGCTTTGTGCATTGTAATAGACATGGGTCTAGTTTTAGCCTTCAGCATGTGGAAAGCTAGTTTTTCCAGCATGATTTATTAAAGATAAATTTAATCTATCTTTCTTCCAGTAAGCATGTTTGGCCCCTTTATCAAGATAAGATGGCAGAGTGTGTTTGCGATGGAGTCTGCATCTTCTAATCTATTCCCTTGATCCTCAGGTCTGTCTCTATGTCAGTGCCATGCTGATTGTGTTACAGTAGCTTTGTAGTATAATTTCAGGCCAGGGATTGTGATACCTACCTTTCTTTTGTTTCCCGGGATTGCTTTTGATATTCTGGGTCTCTTCTGGTTCCAAATGAATTTGAGAAAGTTTTTCTCTAGCTCTGTGAGTTATACTAATGGTATTTTAATCGGGATTGGATTGACTATGTGTAACAATTTTGAGAGGTATGGCCATTTTCACAATGTTGGTTCTTCCTACCAGGAGCCTGGAATATTTTTCCAGTCTCTCAAATCCTCTTCAGTCTCTTTTCTCAGAGTGCCATAATTTTCACTGTATAAATCTTTCACATCCTTTGTGAGATTGATTTCTAAGCATTTAATTTTTTTGGATGTTATTGTAAAAGGTGTGACTTCCCTAATTTCTCTCTCAGTGCATTTGTTGTTTGTGTAAAAAAAAAAAAAATACTACCGACTTTTGGGTATTGACTTTGTATCCGGCTACATTGCTGAATTTGGTAACTAAATCTGAAAGAATTGGTGGAGTGTTTGGGGCCCATTATGCAAAGTATCATGTCATCTGCAAATAATGATAATTTCACTTCTTCTTTTCCATTCTTTATTCCTTTTATTTCTCTCTCTTGTCTAATTGCTCTGGCTAGTGTTTCCAGAACTACATTGAATAGGCGTGGAAAAAGTGGGCATCATTTTTTTTCGTGCCAGGGATTGAACTCAGGACCCTATCTTACTAGGCAAGCACCTATTCTACTGAGCTATCACCCCCACCCAAAAGTTTTTTGTTTGTGTGCGTGCGTGCGTGCGTGTGTGTATGTGTGTGTGTGTGCGTGTGTGTGTGTATGTGCATGTGTGTGTTTGGCTGGCTCAATCTGCCTTAAGAGTGGGGGTTATTGAACCACCATCCCCTATGCCTGACTGGAATTGCCCGTGTAGGTGCTTAAACCATTGAGCTAACCTGAAAGGCCCCTCGGTTTTGCCCATTTAGTATGATATTGGCTGTTGGTTTCTCGTAGATGGATTTTATCAGGTCGTGATATAGACCATCTATTCTGATTCTCTGTAGTTTTTTTTTATCATGAATGAGTTTTGGGCTTTGTCAAAAAGCTTTTTCTGCACCTACTGAGATGATCATGTGTTTTTTGTTCTTAGTTCAATTGATGTGGTGTATTACAGGTACGGATTTGTGTGTGTTGAACCATCCCTGCGTTCCTGGAAGGAATCCCACTTGGTCATGATGTATAATCTTCTTGATAATTTGCTGCATTCTGCTTGCTAGCATTTTTATTGAGGATGTTTGCGCCTGTATTCATTAGAAGGACTGACTTATAGTTCTCTTTTTTTCAGTTGGATCTTTCTCGGGTTTTGGAACCAGGGTAATACTTGCCTCTAGGGATGAGTTTAGGAGAATTGCTTCCCTTTCAATTTCATTGAAGAGTTTGAGAAAAGTTGGCATTAAATCTCTAAATTTCTTGTAGAATTCTGCTTTGAATCCATCAGAACCTGGGCTTTTCTTTGTTGGTAGGTTTGTTTTTTTTTTTTTTTTTTTTTTTAAATTCCATTTTCAGTTTCATTTCTCATTATTGGGTTATTCAGAGTTTTTATATCTTCTTGACTCAGTATTGGTATCTGATATATATCTAGAAAACTACTAATTTCCTCTGTGTTTTCCATCCTGTGAGAGTACAGATTTTGGAAATAGGCACATGGTCTTCTGAATGTCTCTAGAATCTGTAGTGATTTTACCCTTCATTCCTTATTGCATGAATTTGGTTTTTTTCTTTCCTGTTTTGCTTAGGTTGACTAGGGTTTTTTAATCAGTTTTATTTATTTATTTTCAAAGAACCAACTCCTTGACTCATTTATTCTTTGTATTGTTTTCTTCATCTCCAAAGCACTGATTTCTGCTCTAATCTTTATAATTTCCTGCCCTATTTAGGCTGTGGGCTAGATTTGATCTTCTTCTAAGAGCTTGAGGTGCAGCATAAGATCATTTATTTTGGGCTTGTTCAGTTTTCTTAATGTGCGACTTTACCAATATAAATTTTCCTCTTAAGACAGCTCTCACTGCATCCCCCAGGCTTTGGTAGGCTGTATCTGCATTTTCGTTTGATTGTAAATATTTTTTAAAACTTCCCCTTTAGTTTCATCTGTGACTCAATGGTTGTTGAGAAGGTTGCTATTTACTTTCCATGTGGTTATGGTGTTTTTGTAGATTCTTTTGTCAATAATTTCCAGTTTTATTGCACTGTGGTCAGATAGTATGTATGGGGTAATTTAAATTCCTGTGCATTTACTTAAGAGTGCTCGGTGTGCTAGTATACAGTCTGTTTTTTTGGAGAATGTCCCATGTGCAACTGAGAAGAGTATGTATTCCGTTGTTGCTGGGTGCAACGCTCTGTAAAAGTCTACCAAGTCAATTTCTTCACAAGTTTCGTTTAGTTCTGTTCTTTCTTTGCTAATTTTTTTCGCCTAGTTGATCTATCTCCTTGTGACAGTGGTGTGTTAAAGTCCCCATTACTATGGTATTATTGCTCATTTGATTTTTCATGTCTCTTAAAATTTGCCTTAGGTAGATGGGTGCTCCTACATTGGGTGCATATATATTTATAATTGTTGTCTCTTCCTCTTGCAGTTTTCCCTTCACAAGTATATAGTGACCTTTATGTCTTTGAATGATTTTTGGCTTGAAGTTGATATTGTCAGCAACCAAGATAGCTACCCCTGATTTTCTGATTTCCTGTGGCATGGAGGATAGTTTTCCATCCTTTGACTTTTAGTTTGTGAATTTCCTTTTGAGTTACATGTGTTTCTTGTATGCAGTGTATCACTGGATTTTGTTTCTTAATCTACTCTGGTAGTTCTGTTTGTTTTGATTGGTGAACTGAGGCTGTTTACATTGATGGCTATAACTGATAGGTATTGGCTTACCTTTGTCATGTTATTGTCTTGCTATGGGTTCTGTACATTTTCCCTCTTTTCAATTACTTGCTCTGGTGGTTCCTTTCTGTTGTTCTTGAAGCTGTGATCACTTCAGTCTCTTTCTAGAATGTCTGTCAGTACTCTTTGTAAGGATGGTTTGGTGGTCATGAATTTCTTCAATTGTTCTTTGTCATGCAAGGATCTGGTCTCACCATTGAATTTGATAGATAGTTGTGCAGGGTACATCTATCTGGGTTGGAAGTTACTTTCTTTCAGGACCTGAAATGCTTCACTCCAAGCTCTTCTTGATTTGATGGTTTGCGTTGAGAAATCTGCCATGATTCCGTATGCTTTCCACTGTAGGTGATCTGTTTCTTTGCTCTTGCAGCTTTTAATATTCTATTCTTTTGCTAATTTCTGAGATGTTAATTATTATGTGTCTAAGGTGTAGATTTAGTGATCATGGCTGTGTGGAGTTCTATATGCCTCTCTTAGCTGTATGTCAGGTTCTTTTCTCAGGTTTGGAAAACTTTCTGCTGGTACTTCTGCAAATAGTCTCTTTATGTCATTTGTGCTGTCTCCCGCTGCCTCACTGACACCTATTATTCTTATATTAATTTTCTTTGTGGCATCTTGTAGCTGCTGAATTGTTATTTGTTGTTTCCTTGTTAGTTTTAAGAGATCTTTCCTTTCATCTTCATTAGCTGCACCACTGTCTTTGAGGTCTGAAAATCTGTCTTCAGTTTCATTCACGTGGTTTTGGCAGCTTTCAATGGAGTCCTTAATTCCTTGGATATCTGTTGGAATCTGTTTCATGTATTTTAATTCTTTCCTGTATTGTTCATTCAGGGTTTCCATCATTTTTCTGTTCTCTATTTTTTTTTTAATCTGTGTCTTTAGCTGTGCTGAGCAATTCTTTCATGACTGTTGTCATTTCTTCTTAGACCTGACAGGTTATTTTCTGCTCTTACTTCTGCTGTAACCTGACAAATTTGTTTCTTTACTTCAGTTGCTATCATTTCAGAGATTTCAGGTATGCGATTTCCAAGTTCTTGTATGTCTTTGTCTCCTGGACTTGTTCAGAGTAGACTAGAGGATTGTGATTGCCTTTTGCTCCTGCGTTTTGGCACTTTTGAAGCTCCTAGCAGTCACTCAGAAGAGTCCTGCAGGCTGCCCAGCATCCCACAGGCGGCCCAGAGGCCATCAAAGTTCGTCAATGGCTCCAAGAAAGCGCCATGCTTGTGTACACTGGGCCCACAGGTCACAGCTCTCCCGTATCCCGCAGGCCACCCAGAGTCCTCCTAAGTTCTTAAAAATTTGGACCAGCACCAGCAGAAGCTCCATGCCTGTGTGCTGGGGGCCAAGGAAAGTCAGAGCATGCTAGAGTCCTGCAGGCTGCCTGGAGTCCACCAAAGTTCTTAGCATGATGGTTTTTACAAAGTAGGCAGGCTGGATTCCAGCAAGCATCACATTAAACTTGGAGATTATGGGCATCACCCATTAACATGGAATGCCCTCCCATTTACTTAGGTCTTCTCGATTTCTTTCAGCAATGTCTTGTAATTTTCAGAGTACAGATCTTGCACGTGTTTTGTTAAGTGTATTCTTTGGTACAGTTGTGTGATGAGATCATAAAAGGAATTATTTTCTTAACCTTATTTTCAGGTTGCTTGTTGCTAGTATATAGAAATACAACTCAGTTCTGCTCATTGATTTTGGATCCTGAAACTTTACTGTACTCACTTATTGCATATTCAGATAAGATTGAGCACTTTTTCCCCTTTCTTATACTTTTTCATGCATGTTTTAGTGGTTTTCTCCATATATGACCATGCTATCTGCAATCAGAGATAGTAGCACTTGCTCCATTCCATTCTGGATGCCTTTAATTTCTTTTCCTTGACTAATTTCCCTGACTAGCACTTTTTGTTTTCTGACTAGCATTTTTGAGTACAATGTTGAAGAGAAGTGGCAAGACAAGGACACCCTCATCATGTTCCTGTCTTAAGGTGGAAACCAGCCAACCTTTCATCACTAAGTATAATGTTATCTCTGGGTTTTTCATAGATGCCATTTATTGGGTTGAGGAAGTTCCCTTCTGTCATTTCTGGTTTGTTTAATTTACTTTCACTGAAAGCGTTTTGGGCTTTGCTGAATGCTCCTTTATCTACAGGGATTGAGATGACCATGAGCCTGGCCCACCAATTGACTTTCTTATGTTGAACAAACCTTACATTTGTGGGATAACCCCCACTTGGTCATGGTTTTATTTAATAAACAGTCAGTGAGCATTTTGTTCAAGGACCAGGAGTGAACCAGGCAAGGTACTTAGAGACAATGTCTGTGTGAAGGAATCTGTGGAATGATGTGAATCCAAGGTATTTGGGAGGACCTGCACTTAGTTCCTTAAGGCTGGAGTGTTGGGTGCTGGTGTGTGTGTGTGTGTGGGGGGGGTTGCTGATGTGGCTGGAGAAGAGGTAAGCAGGAGCTAAGACCTGGAAGTTCTTTTATACCATGCTGAGGTTGTGGGATATCCCATAGCAGGTGAGCCTGCTGTAGTCTTTAGGCTCAGAACTGACATGGCCTTTGTTTGGTGCTAGAAAGATCATTCTGGCAGTTGTGTGGACAACAGAGCAGAGGACATTGAAATTGGAGGTCAGAAGCTGCTGCAATATCACAGTCAAGAAACGGTAAAATATGAAATGATACCTCAACCTAGATGATGGCATTGGTAGATGAGACCAGGGGACAGGTTTTAAAACAAACAAAAGGGTAGGCATCAATTTGGCACCTACCTACTTCTTGTACTGGTGAACCACTTGTTCATTCCTTCAATAAATATGTACTGCCTGCATCCTATACATGCCTGGGATTGTGTTAGCAACTGTTCCTTCGTGCCGTCTGGTGGAAGATATGGACAACGCTAAATGTTGATCATTGTCTAAGTCTCAACACTAACCTTCAACACCAATTGTCAGTCAATTACAACTCTAAACTGTGATCAATGCTATGGGAGGGAAAGTTCAAGGTTTTATAGGAGTGTATAGGAGGAGTACACCACACAGACTTGTGGGTTTGGATGATGTTCCTGGAGACAGTAGTATCCAAGCTGCAATATGAAGAATTCGGTAGAAATTAACCAGATGGAAAAGTGAGGCACTGATTTGTGGGCCCAGGCAATAGAGGGAGAGATAAAAGGCTCTGGCATGACTCCCTGAGGGTGGAGTGAGCAGACTAAAGACTTGGGATCCATCAGTGGAGCTATGGGGTGAAGAAGGTCTGGGTACTGGTAGGAAGATGAGCTCAGTTTGGAGTATGTGAAATTCAAGATTCCTGGAGGATACCTAGATGGAGATGAAGCCTATATGGCTTAGGAGCTCAGGGATGAGATTGGGACTGGAAATATACATTTGGGAGTCATCAGGGCAATTCTTGGGGCCATGGATGTAGTTGAGACCATGCAAGGAGAGACATGCAGAGAAAATATAAGGGGACCAAGGGCAACTTTGAAGGGGCAGGCAAAAGATGACAATTATTGGAAGGAGGCTGAAGGAGTATCTTCACAGGGGAAGAAGAGAGTGAGAGTGGGAGTGGGAGCGAGAAATATAAAAAGGAGAGTCAAGCAAATGTTCGGAAGGAGGCCAAGAGAAGAATGGAGCAAGAAGCGACAAACTCAGGAGTACTTGCTGAGTTCAACGTATCCACGTAACAATACTCACGCAATTTGGTGGTACGAGTACTGCTGAGGGCCTTGGCAAGAGCAATTTCCATGGGAGGCAAGGGTTTGGGGGAAGAAACTGACATGGGTTTGTACTAGGCTCTCATGGGGGATTTCTGAGATATTCTGTTACTACCAGGCCGTGTGATCAATGTCCACAGTAGAGAAAATTGGCCACCACATCATGCTCAGCCGTGGTTTTCTGCTCAAATGCACCCAAGACTGAAAACATCATCTTCTCTCCAGGCTCTCTCCTTGGCTACTATTCCCTGTGTAAGCAAAGTGTGCCCAGTTCTCCCCATCAGTGACCTGGGAGTCACACTGAAAACTTTCTGTCCCTCGGTCCCTCTATCATAATTAATTGGACACCCAACTCACTGTGCTGTACTTTCAAAATGCCTCTCAAATCTACTCATTTCTTGACACTGCTGCTAGGCACCAGAGCCTGGGTTCCTGCTCCTCTTGGGTGCAACAGAGGTCTCACCTTCCCCTGAACTTGGGGAACTATGGTGTCAGGAAGAAATCCTTTTCCTTTCACATTTCTATAGAATGATGCCCTAAAGCTTTGGATTTTTCAGCTCTGGGTTTTAGACTTCAACCCAGAAAGAATTTCAGGTTATTTGTTTCCCTCCAGGATGAAATTAGAACCTTAGGGGTAGCCAGGAGGATGACAGGCAAATGCTTTGTCACAAACCCTCTCAAGTGATCCTGAGGCATAGTTCTGGTGGAGATCCACTGTGCAACATGGTGAACTGTTTGAATGTAAGGATCATGCCTCTTAGCTCTGTGGTCACTGAATATAGCCAATACCTAACATGGAACCAGTGCTCAGCAAACGTTGAAGTGAACGAGTGGATCAAAGACCTGAAGAATGGTAGGATCCAAAGAAATGGGTGGAGGGCACTGAAGGAGTAAGCACACCCTTGGCCCTTTTTCTTCTTCTCAGTTATTGACTGTTGGAATGAATCTAGGTTTGTGGGGTAACTCTGGCCGGAAGAGTGCTTGAAATGAATGTAAAGCTGAAAGGACCCGTGGCAGGCCACCTAGATAACTCTCCTGGAAAGAAGAGCAACTGTCTCCATTGTGCTAAACCTGGCCCTATTTCCATGTATTGATATGCGCAGAGCTGGTTAGGACTTTTCCTCATCCTCTCAGTTGGCTGTGAGCAGTGCACATCAGTCCAGCCAGGTGCTGACGTGTAGCCTTCGAAGCAAGGTGACAGGCCAGTGTTGCCCCACCCTGAAGCTCCCAAGAGGGGTGTGTGAGCCAGGCAGGAAGAAGAGCCATACTCGATGCCGTCCACTGGGATGGAGCCTCCAGACAAGAGGCTGTGACTTCCCAGGGCATAAAAAAATTACAGATCAGAGCTGAAGCACCAACCCCAAGATAGTAGCTACTACCTCAAATTGCATTATGCGGATTACTCTTTCTGCACATCCTTCGCTCTGCATAGTGCAGAGGCAATTTCAGACCTCCTACCTCGCCCAGCTCACGGCACTCACCTACTTCCAGCCATTCTCACAGCCACTCATCCTTGAGCCACTCCCCTCTTGATGAATTAATAAAGCTCTGGTTCCACGCTGGGTTGAGGCCTTTGTTCTGGTTAGCCACTGCTCTGACTGGAATTAGGATCCCCTTGGCTCCCCACAGCTACAGAGGTGCCACAGTATCTTTACTCTCGCCGTAGATTGTACTGGAAGGGGTAGATTGGAATTAACTCGCTAGAACTCCAGTAATGTTTCCGTGGGGTGACAAATACAAACTTCTCAGATGGGGAGGAGGCCCAGGGAAGGTTTTCAATAGGACCTTGGGAGGAGATTCAACATGGCTGAATAGAGGAGGAACCACCTTGAAGTTACTCAGAGAAAGCCATTTAAGACAAAGAGAGTGCTGTAGCCTGGCAACAAATTTTGCTGGCAGGCACAATGGTCAGGGACGAGGAAGTTGCTCCCTCCCAATTGCTCCCACAGTTCCTTTTCTTTCCATTTTTATTTTCGTCTCATGTGCCCTAGAGGCTAACCGGAACTTCTAGTGACAACAAGGTTAGGGACAGCAGCGGTGGTAGTGGTGGTGGTGGTGGTGAAGGTAGTGAGTGGAACAGCACCACTCTTCATGCCCTGATCTCAGTGGCACGAGAGAGGTGGGCCAAGACTTATGCAGCCTTAAGCTGAGGCAATGAACGGGAAGTCAGCACTTGCCCCGCCCGGCTCCCAGAAGCATGAGAGGCCAGACATGGAGGAGTGGAACAGAGGAGGCTGTACAAAGGCCAGGAGGGGCCAACTGTATGTGGGACTGGGAGCAGCCTCAGACCATCTCTGTCTGAGGATGTTCACACAACTGGGCAAGTGATGTAGAGAGACACACGGTAAGGTGGAGACATGGACGGGCCACCAAGGAACATAGAGAAAGTTGCTGGCTGAAGACTGGCCCCAGCCCCCACGTGCAAAGGCCAAGGTGAGCCCAGCACCCAGTGCTGATCCTGCTGCAGACTTGGTGGAGTTACTCAGCACAGATTGGAGCTCTGACCTGGACACTACCACCAAACTCAGGGCGCCAGAGTAATTTGACTGTTGTTGTTTTCCTTTTCTTGTCTGTTTATGGTTCTTTAGCATTGCTTTTATTATTTGGTTTGTCTGCCTTTTTTCTCTTTCCTCAACTTCCTTTCTTGACGTTTTCGATGTTTTCGTGGGAGTGAGCGTCGTCTCTAGTCGCGCTGGTTCAGTTCAATATTCTTTTGCTTCGTTCTTCATGCTTCCTCGCCCGTCATCTTCTCCAGTTTCCCCAAGCGTAGGTGATCATCCTGTGACCTTCAGCCGTGCTTCTCCTATATCTCTCTTCAATGATCTCTCTATTATTTCCCCTTCCCCCTCCACACAGGCTAAAATCACTCTACTAAGGGGAAGCTTACAACATACAAGCTCCTGGCTTATGTTGGATTTTGTTGTATAATTGTAGCTCTTGTCCCTATCGTTAAAGATATCAAGTTAATAGTCACTACAGTTTGTCAGTTTCTAGGCTGCACTTGAAACTATTGTCATTGCTAATTGCACTACTTTAGCCAGGGTGTCGTACCTGTTTAATCAGTTGTGCTCCCATGGAGGACAACACTGATTTTCTGGCGTCATAATCATCACCATCATCCAACACTAAAGGATTGGGTGCTAGGCCAAATAGATAGCAACTTCTCACTCCTGATAAATCGGGAAGGTAGGACTGTGGGACAAAAACAAAGATCCAGCTATACCTAGAGGACATCTCTGATAAATAGACATTTCCTGGAAAAGCCTCAACAAAGCTAACTGCTACAAGCAACCTACAAGCATCAACACAGATAACAAAATTTTATTGATCGATTGATTCATTGATTGATTGATTGATTGTATTCTAAGGAAGGGTCTACGGGGTGTTCAGGGTCTCACTACTAGGTCGGACTCATAGTGAGCCGCCTGTTTCCAGCCTCCCAAGAGCTGGGATTACAGGCTGGTGTCACCACACCCAGTCTCAATTGCTGTCTCACCGCGCCCTGGGTTTGGGGCTGGTACGGCAGGTCCAGAGCGATCGAACCCTCGGTCCCTGCGCCTGCTTGCAGGCGCTTTAATCTGCTGAGCTATTTGGCCAACTCTACAGATTAAAATTTTAAAACATAATGACAAGATGCAGAAAGAAAATGCATCCCCAGTAAAATAATTAATGAATCATTCCATTCGTAAGGCGAGGGAGAGAGAGACAGTCAGGTGGCGAGAGAAGGAAAGAAAAATCCTTCTCTAAAGGAAAAATTTGACCTTTTGGTCCTCACCTTTACCACAAATACATACTCTTCTTGTCGCAAATCAATTGCTGACCCCAGTTATACTGCAACCATCAAGGCTAATTTAGATAAAACTTGACAAAAGGTACATACCCTAACAAAGACTAATGATGACATATTTTAGGAGTGTCTAATAGCAGCAAGAATGGGGTGCATGGTAAAATGTTATTACTTCTGCTCTGACTGCTACTGGTATAATCCTTAAGACCCAATCTTCAGTATCCCTCCTTCAACACAAGAGGAAAACCCCTTGCATGGGAGACCCCTAAAGATTCCCACCAAGTCCAGATAAGGTGCAGAGATCTTTTTAGAACACATTTTGCAGTCCTTTTTTAAAAAAATAAAATAAAATAAACATGTATGTATGTATGTATGTATGTATGTATATATTTGGTACAGGACCTCACTATGCAGCTCAGACTCATAGTGATCCTCCTGTGTCAGCCTCCCCAGCACCGGGATCACAGGCCTGTGCCACGACACCCAGCTTCAGTGGCCAGCATGGTGTGCTCTGGGCTCTGGGGCTGGCACGCCACGTGGTACCAGGGATCCAACCGGCGTTCCTGTGCCTGCCAGACAGGCGCTTAGACCACTGAGCTATCTCCCCAGCCCTAGAACACATTTTGGAGCCCTGAATGTGCAAACTACCTAATGTGGCCTGGGCACTCCCTGAAAACATCAGATTAGGTTCTGTTCTCTCCTGGAACACTAGCTCTTCTTTCCTTTACAACTCCTATCTTCAATAATGATGTTTTATTTCTGTTGTATGCACCTTATCCTAGATTCCCTTTTGTCATTCTGCAGTGGTTAATGAGGTTATTGTGCAGCTCACTTGCAAAAAGGTCAGGGTAACAGAGACCTCGTGCATCCTCCACCTCTCTCTTTGCCTCTCACACATAAGTGAAGCCACTCAGCAAATAAGGCATGAAGGTTAACTTAATCAAATCTTGGCAACTGTCATGTATAGCACAGTCTAGCATTTTAGGAGAAGAAAAAACTGATCAGTATAAATAAATGAAAAGAGATTACACCCTGACATCAAGTAGGCAAAATACAAGTTGGGATAGGGTTCTTTATTTGTCTGGAGGCGCATCGTTTATCGCTATGAGTACTCTGAGCAGCATCTTACACAGTACGCTTTACTGTGTCTCTGTTAATGTTATGTACATCTGTGTGGCGCTGTGTTGTGTTGTGTGTGTGTGTATGGGGGGGACAGGGAGATCACATAAAAGGCTTCAAAATCTCTGCAATTATGCCTCACATCATTCTCAAACTGTTTTTTTTTTTTCCCCTCCACAAAAGGAACTTTCGTAACTTGGAATTTAACCTCAAGGGGCACTATTTAAATGTGGATCATCTTTCTTAGAGTATAAAATATTGTATTTGAATTAAGTCCCCATATTATCTTCAAGCTTGTGCTACTGAGCAATTCCTATGATGCGTGGAATTTTAGGAGATTACAATGTAAGATGCACGGTTCCAGCTAAACCCTTTAGCTCTTAAGTAGGGGACTGTTCCAATACACAAATCCACTGGCCCATTGGTTCTCGAAGTATGTTCTATAAATATCTGGACAAGGTTTCTGATTGCCTTTTGTTAGGTACCTTACTTTATTAGGATTCCATTATTTTTCATATGAATGCTAGGATGCTATTTACTTTGTTCAATCGCATTATCCCCTGAGTATGCAGAACATTTTGCAGAGGCACACGATGATGTTACCTTTCCGATAGCTGAGGGAGGTATGATTGTATGTTCTTGAGTTTTGAGCATTTTTCACTCTTAATATCTTATATAAGTAGTGTCAATAGATATGATCCACACTGAAGAACTCTTTGGGGGTTTTAGAGCTTTACAGGGTATGAAGGTATGTCTGCAGAGTAAACCAGAGAGCCGAGTGAAAACCTACATAATAGAAATAAATATTTCCATAGCAGTCTGACATAAAGTGGATACACAGAATATTGAAGGGACTAAAAACCCTCAATAGTGCAAATGCAATCTGATTAATAAAAGCCTTAGATCAAAATTTCTTAAGTAAGATACAAATGTCCATGAGATATATGCTGAAGATGCTCAACTTCAGTAACCATCAGTGATATGCAAATGGAAACCACAATGAAATAGCGCCTGACCACTGTTAGGATGGCCATTACTAAAAACTGAAAGACAAATGAGGTGTTGGTGAAGATGTGGAGAAAAATGAACTTTTATCGCAGGCTTTTTCGTTACTAATATTTAATTGTTTCTGGGAGGCATGTGTCCCCCAAAATGACTATCAAACAGTGTCTTAGTGGGAAAGAGTAGTGAATCACAAGGCAACTGATACTGAGAAGTTGTAGTTTGTGCTTTGAGTACCAAACACACGAATACTGGGGCATAATTTCCATGCCCCAATGCATCGAGTACCAAATTTGATGCCTTTCCAAGGAGTCAACTACCAGTGTGCTACTGTACATGGTTGGTGGGAGATAAAGTAATAAAGTGATTCTTTTGGACAGTATGGAGGATCCTTAACAAACGAAAAATACATCTACCACATCATTCTGCTGCCCCACCCTTGCAAACATAATCCAAGCATAATATCAGCGTATCAAAGGTATGAATGCTCTTGTTTATTGTTGCATTATTCACAATAGCGAAGAAACGGAAACAGTCGAAGTGTCTAGCAATTGATGAATGGATAAAGAAAATATGGTACATATACACAATGGAGGACTATTCAAGTGTAAAACAGAAAAGTGATGTCCTGTCATTTGCAGAACAGTGATGGAAGTGGAGGACATCATGCGAGGTGAAATAAATGAGACAGAAAGACGTTTTCCCCCTGACACATGGGTGTTATGACCACAAATTTTGCAAATTTTTGCTCTGTTAACATTTTGTCACTTCTCAAATCCATTTCATTGTAACTGAGCTGTCAGAAGAATTTCTTACCTAGTGAAACTTATTTATTTCCTTTCAACATGGTGATTACATTTTTCAAGTACAATATCAAAAACTCACTAAAAGGTTTTGAAAAGAAGTGTGATCATGCTGTATCTTAGGGAAGAAGGCTACCCTACCACAGATGGCTGACATTAGATAACTCAGAAGCCCCATCTCTTTAATAGGTTTCCCATGCTAAAGAAAAACAGCAACAGTCACAAGAACAAAAACCCACCTATTTTGTGGAAAGGGTCAGGAGACAACGTGAAGCAGATTTTGACACAGTATTGCTCTGCCGATGTGAGATTTGGAGTAGACAAGGTACCAGGTGTATTCGTAATTCCAACACACTATTTTAAGCCTGAAGCCCCAAAAGACGAGCAGTGTTTAATACATCATCTCTCGTTAAATAACAGCCACAAAGTTGGCGATAGCCAGTGAAGGATTCCCTGCCATGTAGGACTCTCCAGTTGTCTATGAATAGGACCTATGAATGAGTGAAAACGGAGAAAATACCATCAGATGAGGGCAGACCAAAGGAACCCTAAATCAGCAAAGACTTGTAAATAAAAGCCCGAGGCTGTTCTCTGGTCAACCTCAGAGTGATATTTTTCTTTTAAAATCAAACCGATTTCTGGAAACTCAGATCCGTGACTGTGTAGCAGGTTAAATGAAAGTTACAGAGCAAAGTAGGGAGGTAACAGGCACTTGAGAAGCTTATGTTTCTTCAGTATTTTTTTCTCTTCCCAAAGTAAGGTATGTAAATTAATTCCTTTCCTCTTCTTTTCTTTCTCTTTAATTCTTTTTCCCTACTGAAAGAGCTATACTCTTTCATTATGTTTTATGCTAAGCTGAAGATATTCTTCACCACAGGATTATATTTTTCATGAAAGGCCATATCAAGGTTTAAAAAAATGGAATCACAAAGCTGGTAAGATCCTTAAGGCTTAAGTTCCCTCATTAGTCAAATAGACATTGATGCCTGGAAGTGGAGCGAGGCCTGCTCCTTGGGCCTTCTGAATGGCAAGACTGGGGACAACAGCTGAGACTCTTTTCTCTTTCTCCTTTGCCACATGTGACACGTACTCAGTAAGCACCTCCTGTATTTCACTGCTTTTGTATAACAAGGTTACTCGACAGAATTTAGGACTCACCCTTCCGGGCTTCAGCTTCACCCAAAGCTCATTCTCAGGTCTCCTCAGCTCAACTGTTAGAGTCCGATGGGCCATATACCAACGATGGACGACATCATAAGGTACAGTATTGATGACAGCCCGGTCATAGTTGTTGTACCTAACACGGAATCATGAGAAAGAAAGATCTCAAAACACATATAAATGTTAGTACTGAATGAACAGTCACAATCAAATAATAATAACGCACAGCCACATGGCTGCTGTTTACCGAACTGTTTTCCGTTAGGCTTTCTCTGTGTTTACTACTTATTCCACAGATGAAGTGACAATAAGCTAACATTCTCTTAGGCGTACAAGGACAAAGGAGAGGAGCTCCACTGCTTGCTCATCATGCTTTGTTCTTAGGATAATCTGAGGGTAAGGGATAGAAATTAAGTTCGAGGCGGTTTATCTCATTTTAGTATACAATGTTTTATCTAAAGCACACTTCGTGGACTAAATCCTCATTAGGCAAAGTTTATGGAAACACTGGGGAAAGATTTGAGCTCAGCTTGCACTTCATGGAGCTAATATGGGCAAGATAAGTTATACTAACAAAGATTTGTTTTTCAGTAGAATGACTTATAACTTCTCACATGTCTTGCTTTGCAGCACAGATTCCAGCTATAACCTAGTGGACCGTTCAGCCAGGGTTCCTAGTTCATTCCTTCTATACTAATACTCGTATGTGCTAGGCAGTGTTGCAGGCATTAATGTAAGATGACGAACAAAGCAGACATGATCTCAGCCTTTGGGTAGTTTGTATTCTATTGAAGAGAGATGATACACTAGCAACAAATACGTAAACAAGACAATTTTAGCCATTTACATATGCTATGAAGAAAAACATCACATTATGTAATTAAGGGTGGCTAGGAAATCTATGTCAGTTGGAGTATTGAGTGAGCACTTTTCTTAGATGTCATGTTGAAAACGATATCTATGTGATCGTCACAGCAATGTGACAAGCTGAGGAAAGGGTGTTCCAGGCAGATCACGGTAAGTACAAAGTCTCATGGTGAAGGAGTATTTTATTGTGTTTGCGGGACAGCAAGAAGGTTGTATGATTGATGCTAAACAAGGGAAATGATGGTGGAAGAGATGATGTCGGGGGAGTAACCAGGGGCCAGATCCTATGTAGCCATTCAAGTCACAGTGAGATTGTTCTGGGAGTGATAGAAAGCCACTGAAAAACTTTGACTAACATAATGGATTTCTGCTTTTGTCATGACAAACGAACCTTTCACTAAAGCACAGTGCTGTATATATACATAGCAAAACACACGAATAAAGCTTGATGAATTTTAAGCATGGGATCACATACATAACCCTAGCATCCAGATAAATGAAGAGATCTTTGCCAGAACCCTCAAACCAGCCCCTGTGCCCTTTTCCAGTGATACTCCTTCCCCGACATCAGGGTAATTACCACCACAATTTCCACCATCACGAATTAGGTTTGCATATATATATATATATATGAAATGGGATGATGCAACATATATGCTATTCTGCATGACTTTTTAATATAACAATATGTTTAGGATGGTCAGCATTATTTAGTAGTATCTCATTCTTTTTTTTTTGTTTGTTTGTTTGTTTGTTTTGCAGTACTGGGTATTAAACTCAGGATCCTGCGCTTGCCAGCAAGCGCCTATTCTACTGAGCCATCTGCCCGGCCGGTTTCACTCATTTTTGATGCTGTATAGAATTTGATTGCGTCTCCATCACGATTTCTTGATCTATTGTACTGTTAACGAACCCTCGAGTAGTTTTCAGTTTGGAAATACTATATTTGACAGTGCTACGTGCGTTCTATTTCCTGTCTTTTGGTGAACATATGTACTCTTTCTGGCTAATATGAACATAATACTCAAGTTTCTGGGTCTGTGAGATATGCGTTATGCTCAGCTTTAACAGACTCTGCTAGAGACATTCATTTCCAAGAGAAACAAACACCCAATGGTGCTCTTTTTGGATATTACACAGCGTTTGTTGGTTTTAGTACAAACTGAGCACTATTCTTAGTTTTCCGATATTTAAAACGACCACATTAACATTTGCTTAATGGCACTCACAGGACTACTGTGACAATAAACTGGAAAAACACAAGCCTCTTTTGACCCGGGCTTTACCAAGCCAACCCCTTCCCCTCAAGGCGAACAGGATGAGAAAACATACAAGGGGTTACCAAACAATATGACATGCTGAAATAAAAAAACTTATAGTAAAAGACACAAGACACATTGCCATTAATTCTCCTCAGTGTACTCTCCCCTGCTTCAAACACATCCCATCGGTTTTGCCACTTTCTCAAGCAGTACTGGAAGTCCATTTCTGTGGCAAATGATGCTCCTGAGTGCCATCCTATGGAAAGACAGGTTTGCAGAAACATTATGGTGTGTCCTCATCCACCTTACTCAATGGATCTGGCACCCTGTGATTTCTGGCTCTTCTCCAAAGGCAAAGGCAAAATGCCCATGAAGGGCAAACATTTTCAATCAATTCAGGACATCAAGGCAACTGCAACAGCACACCTAAAGACACCCGGGAGAATGTCCCGTGGACAGTTGAGAAAAATGAGTATTCTGATGTTTTTGGGTGGAACACACCATAG
>PVKN010013053.1:0-20233 GCA_004027915.1 Capromys pilorides
TGACTTACAAAAGACGCCAGTATATCCTTCTTTATGGATGAGGACTACTCTATTATGAAAAAAAATTTTGTCTGTTCTTCACTTGATGAACATCTGGGTTGTTTCTAAGTTTAGAACAAAGTGTGCTGCTCTAAACATGGGAGCATATACATCACTGTGGTATTCATTTTTAGTTTTTCTTGGAAATACTCAGAAAAACAATACTAGTTTGAATGAGACCTTTAATCCCAGTTTTTGAAGGAGTTGCCACAGTAGTTTTACCAGTCTACACTCCCACCAACAGGGGAGAAGGGTTCCTTTCTTCCCACAGCCTGTCTATCATTTCGCCTTGGTAAAATGGGCCTGGACCCATTGTGTGTTTGGTGAGACCTTGGTCGAGCAGCGCTGCTCTTCTGTCTTTGCTCTGTCAGGTAAGCCCTTCATGCTGTCACCGTCTCCATCTGCCCTCTCGTTGTTGCTTGGCCCTGTCCTTTAGTGTGTCTCGACACTGTCTACTTTGGTGCTGTTAAGTACATGCATGTCTGGGCAGTTCCTTGAGGGCAGCATCACGCGTTCTCCTTTCATAAGTTCACCTTTACACCCTTGAATCGATCTAATTGAACTTCACTCTTCCTCGCTCTCACATCTATTATCACTAAGTGATGAATATAGTTAAAATCATGAAACCAGGAGGCCTTAGAGCTACAGTAACTAAATGCTCAAACACTCTGTTTTGTAATAAAGGTATGGGTAAAAGGTTATGTTGAGTAGCAAGGGAAATCCCTATACACACAAGCAGGTTACTGCCTGTCCTGGTGGCAAAGGCCTGTAATCTTAGCACTCAGAGGGGCTGAGGCAGAAGGATCACAAGGTAAAGCCCAACTGGTACAAAGTAGCAACTTAGTGAGCTCTTGTTTGAAGATAAAAAGCAGAGGTGGGGAGATAGCTCAGTGGTCAAAGTGCCTGCCTGGCAAGCACAAGGACCTATGTTCATTCCCCACTACTGCATGATATGCCAGCCCCAGAGTGGTGCAGCCTGTAATCCCAGTGCCGGGGAGGCTGAGACAGGAGGATCACTGCAAGTTCAAGCTGCATAATGAGACCCGTACCAAATTAACTAACTAATTAAAGATAAAAAGCTGAAAAGGAGTATGGATGTAGTTCAGTATGAAAGCTTAGAGTCCATCTCCAAAACTGTCATCCAAACCAAAACAAATAAACAAACACAAGATCCAGGGCACCGCAGTTTCTAACCTGGGTTCTTCCTTCTCCATGATGTTCTGATCTCCTTGTGGAATTCAGAGGACACAAAGATCATGGCGCGTACTGCCCAGACCTCTGCAGAGTTCAACCCCAGTGCCTCCCTGGAGGTTTGTCACCATTAGTGAAGGCACCGTAACCGTCCCCAAAGGAAGCCACTGAAAAAATTCTGAAAAGAAAATAAAAGCCATAAACCATGATTTACACCCCAGCTCAAGAAGCAGCATGGTGCTCGCTTTGGCAGCACATATACTAAAACTGGAACGATGCAGAGAAGATTAGCATGGCCCCTGCGCAAGGATGACACGCAGATTCGTGAAGCGTTCCATATTTAAAAAAAAAAAAGAAGAAGAAGCAGCAGCAGCATGGCTGGCCCAAGTCATTTCACCCAGGGCACAGCAGGTGAAGGCCAGTTTCTCCATGACAAACCCCCACTCGGCACAGCACAACCCTGCACAGGTCACAGGGCAGAGCGTCTGCCCCACCCCAACGCCAAGGCTGCAGCCTCTCTTTCTGCTTCCGTTTGCTGTGAGGGGTCCCCAGCTAGAATTCTCTTACTTATATCATTGTTTGCTTGCTTATACCAAATTAATATGATTATCTTAAACAGATTTTTGTTGTAAGAAGTATATGTCTTAGAGCTCAAAGATAAAAAAAAAAAACCAGTTTAAGAAAAGAAGCCAGTGTGACACAGTAATGTTTGGGTTACTTTCAGGTATTCCTAGTTGTTATGGCTGTGCCTAGTTGTCCTCCCAAAGCCTCATGCAGTCATGGGGTGGACTTTTAGAGTTTGTGACTAACTCATGGTCCACTGGGATTATGGGTATGAGTGCCGCTGAGATTACGGATCTGAGTACTGCAGCCAGCCTGGGCAGGTGGCCTGGACGCAGCATAACGGGGACAGTCTTGCTTTCCGTGGCCGTTGTTGCTGTGACTCCTGCTTTTGCTCTGGCTGCTTGGCTGCCTTCCGCTGCCGTGAGCTGCCGCCCTCTGCCATGTGCCACTGTGCCTTGGAGCCAGCTGAGTACAGACTGAAACCTCTGCTAACTGTGAGCTAAACAAACCTTTCCTGCCTTCATTTTGAATGTCAGATATTTGTCCCAGCAAGGAGAGAAGAGTAACTGAGACACTAGTATTCATGGTTTAAAACTTATTAATGTTTACAACCCTTCTAACAAAAACAAAATATGTCTCTCATCTTGCCCTTACTGGAAAATGCAGGTGGATGTGTAAACAGGAATAAAGCTGTCTTTTGAAAATTTCAGAAAGTTGGACTTTTCCAACTGCAAAAAAACAGGTGAAACCTGACTTCCTAAACACTGTGTTGCACCCAGAAAAAGTAAGCCTGTGCTGCATCTCTGCTCTTTATTTATCTTCGGAGTTGCTATGGTAATGTTCCAAACTCTAATTTGGTCCTAGTATGTAGCCCATCATTACATAAGTTATTAAAGTTGAGATTGTACAGCCCTAGGCCAGAATCACTGGCCTAATGCCAAAGCTGAAACTTTGTAAGCCATATTCAGATTTCTGAAGAGAAGCCTCAGTCCATGAGTAACGGAATGAATATCTAGGCTAGCTAGCTGCCTGTGCATTGCATACCCCCATCCACACTTAATTTAAATTCTAATCCTGGTTTCATTTAACCATTCATAATTTACAACTTTTGTCTGAATGTGTATCTTAAAGTTCACGGGCTAGACACTGTCCTCGAGGCAATGGGGCTGAGGTGCACACTTGGATTTATCTTTTTGTTTCTGTGGTGATGGTCCTGGCACAGCGCCTACACACTGAGTTAGGTCACTTTGTTACCCAAACAGGACTCCTTCAACTTGCTGCCCTCTTGCCTCAGCCTTCCAGAGTGCTGGAATGACAGGTTAGGCCGACAACGTCCAGCAACAAGTGGAACGTTTAGGAGGTGATTAGGTGAGGAGGGCTCAGCCTGACTCGATGTTTGCACTCAGTACTGCAGCGTCAGCCCCATGCAAAGTAGCTGATTTATTCCAAGAGTGTACTTGTTATAAAAGTATTATGACACAAAGTCTTTGGAGGTAATTAACCCCATGAAGGGAATTGATGTCTGTAAAAGAGGTAAATGCAGGGACCAGGATTTGATTCCCAGTGTGCCATGCTGGCCCCACCTCTGTGGCACACTGAGACTGTAACTGAGACTGGGTGTGGTGGCATACACCTGTAGTTGCAGCACCCAAGAGGCTGAAAACTAGAGGATCACTACAAGTCCAATTGTGTAGTGAGACTCTGTAATATCTTATCTATCTATCTATCTACTCCAGTAAGCACACATGCCTTACAAATAGTTCATATTCATAGAGTTTCTCTCAAGTGCATCTCCTCTTGATCTGCCATAGGATGATGCAGCAAGGAAAGCCTGATAAGACGAAGCTCTTGCTGTTGGACTCCTATTCTATTTTCTCTCTCTCTCTCTCTCTCTCTCTCTCTCTCTCTCTCTCTCTCTCTCTCTCTTTCACACACACACACACACACACACACACACACACAAATACACACACACCCTAATATATTCCATCCTTTTTGATCCTTTACTATTTTGTTTTCACAGGATTCATCTCTAGCTGTTGAAGTTTTTACTGCACTGTTTACATTCAAAGATTTTCTTTATGAAAACTATTTATCTTAGTGCATGTTTACAGGGCCTAATGATCACACATATCATGGAGAGTAGGCCCACACATGTAACTCAGCGTGATCCTTTTGCTTTTCATCCTCATATCCTTTTCATCTTCATAACAACCCCTTCCTTCCTTGCTTCTGCCAACCTTAGGTCCCTTTTCCACTTGCAAAAGCTGTCCTTTCATCCCATTTGTCTTGAGTTGTTGTTTCACTCCCTTCCCTCCATCTCACGTTTCCTCAGTCACTTGAGAGAAATCTCTGTAGCTCCTATTTATCTGTCTTCTATTTTGCTGTGTGTCATAAAATTTCTTTCCATGGGCGCCTCCTAATGCCAGTGGAGGAAGCATAGGCCTCATGGCATTTCGGATGCAGGGTTTCTTGGTCCCGTGGGAGTTCTCTCCTATATTTGGGCCTGCTCCAATAAGCACACGTGCCTTTCAAATTGTTCACAATCGCAAGGTTTCTTTCCAGTGTGGGTGTTACAGCCTGTGTCTCCTCCTGATCTGCCATAGCATGACGCAGCAAGGAAGGCCTGGTAAGATGAATCCCTGGCTGTTGGGTTGCTCCATCTCTGGAACCATGAGCCAAAGAAACATCTAAAGTTTATTGACTGTCTAATCTCTGGTCCTTTGCTATACGAGCCCAAAATAGGCTAAGACTTCACATAACACAATTTGGATCATATGTGATTTGATATCATATGTACTTTTTTCTATTATTAGCACCTTGAAAATATTATGATATGAATTCTTAATGAGCTAGTGGTCCCCTGAATTTTAGTTAAGGCAGCTATGCCAAAATTTGTGATTTAACTGATATATATATATATATATATATATATATATATATATATATTTTAAATTAATGGATTCCAAAGTAAATGTCTATTAAGTATAAGAATATTAAGATAAGCATATTTGACAGCACTTTTTGGAGGTCTACTCTGATAATTGTGGTCTGAAATAAATCTTCCTCCCTATTCTTTGATGTTCTGCATTGTCTGATAGCCTTTTATCATCGCAGTCCTCTGATTCGCAAATATATGTTCATTTGTGTTTTCTCCATTCGGGGTCCATCTGCCTAGCAGAGCTGAGCTCCCCACCTGACTGCTTATCGGGTACCCAGAGTGCTGGGCAGCATGAATGCAGGACAAACAGTATCCTCAATCCAACCTTTGATAAATTATTAAATAAATATTTATATCTGAATATCAAGGATGAAAACATTGGCATGCTCCAACACCTGTCCATTTCCATAGCTCAGAGAGCAAGAATTTAATGGGCACTTTTAGGATCTTAATGAATGAAATGACAGCATTTACTCATTCAGTAATATATTTTATGCAATTTAACCAGCATTCATCTATTTCATTTGCTTTGAATATCAGTGGTAAATTGCTAATGCAGATTTGTTTTAAAGTGATAACATGCTCATATATATGGCTGCTCCTTTTTTATTATTTGAATATAATTTATCTGTCAAAAAATAATTTACTTTCTAGATGACTTCTTCCTCAAGCCAGAATTCTTCTAAACAGCTTGTCCTAGTGGCTATAGGGAGAGAGGAAATTACTACCCGTGAGAAATGATTAGAATTAAAATGTGTTGCACATAATATATGATTGAATGAAACCGGGAGGAGAGTTGACATGAGTTTCTAATAAATGTAGTTAAAATTAAAATAGAAAATTTTTGGAATGAAATGCTGCTAAGAAAGCTGGAGCCTGCAAGGTGAAAAGTGCATGATATTCATGTGCACTGGCTGGTTAGCTATCAAGAGATAAACTGGAAACCAGATTTTCTAGTTAGTGGAAAAAATTAAAAGATTTACTACAAATCATCTTTCTTTTGCTGAATGAGCCATTTAAAATGATGACGAGTTCACGGGCTTTAGGCTTCACAGGACTGAATAAGCCAACTCCAGCCCGAGCAGCCTGAGACACACCATCCTCAGCGCCATTCCTGTCATACCCTCTGTCTCACACAAGCCTACTGCTCCACTTGGGCTCACGGGAAATGCCAGTAAACTGAGAACAAGGGAAACGTGGAGGCAAATGTGCGCTCCAGGAAATAAAAGGCAGCACACATCAAGTTTAAGAACTAACTACATGACAAAATTTATGCTCTTCTTATTAAAATTGATAGTAACATACCAAAGCTTGAAGAACTTGCACTGCCAAATACACCCTTGAGATAGCTTCATACATATTTAGCTGTGTAATCTTTAAAGTTACTGTTGCACTATTTGGCATCTCCCTGCCCAGACCTTCAGATTAGACCCACTGAGGACAATAAATAAGTAAGTCTAAGAAAAGTAGGGACAGGAGACAGGGACTTATGCATACCCGCAAAAGGACAGAAAGCCAGAGATCTTCCATGTGGTTCAGCTTGATAACTGCTGTGGACTATGGGCTCTTCATTCTTCTTATTTCTAAGTAAGTAACTGCTTCTATTCTATCATGACAAAATGTAGGTCATGGTAAGTTCTGACAAATTCAGGTAAATCTATTCTAATTTGTCCTTCCTTTTTTTTCCACAACTAAATACAATGGGAAACAAGATTTAAAAAAAAAAAAAAAATTTCAACTTTGAAAAGTAAATAAAATCTGATTCTGAGTAGATGTCAGAATTTGGAGAACTTGTCCAGGTGTAGTAAAACAGACCTGCAATTCCAGCACTAGAGAGGCTGAGGCAGGAGGACCACTATGTAACCACCCAGATTACAAAGTGAGTTCGAGGCCAGGCTGAACTGCATATTGAAATGCTGTTTCAAAGGACCAAAAAATAAGTAAATTGGAAAACCAATTGCATAGGCAGGACTTTTTCTGCTAGTTTTTCTTTCTTTCACAGTTTTGTTTTCAGGGTCAGTCTAGTTAACAGACTCAGAGGACAACAGTCATGGCTAAAAAGTCAGTAGATTTAGGGGTAGTATGCAAATCAGGGGGAGGAGCCAGAGAAAACAAAGGTGCAGATTTCTACATTATGCTAAACCAACAAATTATTAATTATAAAATCACCATGAAAAGTTAGAGTAGATTATTTTAAGTGTAATCCATAGAAAAACAGTTAAATGTATTATGAAGAATATTTTTGACAGGAGAGGTTGGATACAGTGAAATTCTAAACAAAATCCAGATATTGTTTTCAACAAAAGAAAATTCAATGTGTCTAAATCTTTTTAAAAAACAGAATGCAATTAATAATATGATGGAAGTACATCTAAATATACTTAAAAAACTGCTCATGAAAAAATGACCAAAAATTGGAACTCTGACATGAATTGCCTACACACACACACACACACACACACACACACACACACACACTAAAATCACACAGGCACATCTAAATAAATGACTGGGGGACCAGGATGCCATTCAGTGGCACAAGCTCCTACCTGGCAAGCACAAGGTCTTGAGTTCAATCCTGCTACAAAAAACAAAACAAAACAAAACAAAAAGCAAATAGCTAGAAATGAAATGTCTTACATGAACAATCCATATAAGAAGACCAGAATACCTGGCAAGTTACATGTACAGGATAAATAGGGATATTTCATAGTTATAGTGATAGCTTATTCAAATATAGCATGTGAATATGTGTGCAACCACTAAAATAATTGCAAGGTATATGCAGCAAGAGTCAGGGTTTCTTTCCAGTGCTGTGAATGAACTTATGGCCTTCTAGGTGAGCCTCTACAACTAAGCTGTCACCCCCAAGCCCTAACTAAGGTTATTAAAAAGAAGATAATAATACAGTGATAGCAGAAGATTTTCAAAGCCCTCTCTCAACAACTGAGAGAATAATCAGATTAAGAAAATTAATATTTTTGCAGCCTTTGTGGTTGGACTTGTTTTCTTGATTTCTTCTCAGCTTTCAGTATAGAAAATCTATTGACTCTTTTATGTTGATTTTATATAAACTACTACACTGCTGCATCTGTTCACTAGCTCTAAAAGGCTTCTGGTGGGGAATCTTTAGGGCCTTGTAAACAGAATTATCTCATCTGCAAACTGATAATTTTATTTCTTCCTTTCCCTATCGTACCCTTTCATTGATTTCCCATTCCTGATTGCAGCAGCTAAAATTTCAAGAGCTATAAGAACAGGAATGGTGGGAGGCGATGTCCTTCCCTGTTCCTGATTTCAGCACAAATGCTTGTCGCTCCTCCTCACCCAGAGTCGTGCTTGCTGGGCTGTGTCCTGTGAGACCCACCATACTGAGGAACGATACTTCACCATGCAGTTCCTCAGGCTTTTATCATAAAGAGACGTGAAGTTCAAAAGCTTTTGTTCTCTATCAACTGATATGATTATGGGAGTTTTTAATCCTTCATTCAATTTTATGTCATATATTATATATTTTGATTTGAATATGTTGAACTGCCCTGACATCCCTTGACTGAAGACAAACTGAGCGTAGGGTATGATCATTTCACTCTGTGTGTGAGTGTGTGAGTGCGTGCGTGCGTGCGTGCGTGTGTGTGTGTGAGAGAGAGAGAGAGAGAGAGAGAGAGAGAGAGAGATTCAGAGAGAGAGTTTCTGTGTAGGTGAAAATGTAGTTCTTTTAAAGTCTGTAGGTATTGAGATTTTTAAATGCTGTGGATACATTTATTTTGTTTCTTCTTTATTCAAATGAGTAGATATTTACACTACAAAATTATTGCATTCATATTTGGGAGTTGATCCACATACATAAAAAAAATCTTAATAATTCTTTCTTAACCTGCTTTCTATCAGCTCCTTTCCCATTCCCTACATGCTACTATGTACATGTTTATCATGTATCTTGGGAAAATGTTGTCTTTAAGTCTTCAGAAAAGGGACCTAGAAGGAGACCAACTGGGTCTAACCAAATTTCTATTTTTAACATTTTTTTTTCTTCATAGTAGAAATCGAACTGAAGACATTACACTTGCCAGACAGGTACCTATGCCACTGAGCTATCAACCCAGCCCTATTTTTAGCTTTTTTTTTTAAAGAGGAGTAAGAAATTTTATTAAGGAACAGTTCTTGAGGGAGAGAGGAGGAATTGCTTCTCAGCCTTTTGGCTACGATCAAGTGTGGAGAGACACGGGAAGAAATCTAAGTAGCTTGACAAAGAGTTCACTTCTCAAAGGATTTTATTTTGTTTTGTTTTTGTTTTTAGTTTTTTTCATGTTTGTATAATAATTTTGATTTCTTTATTTTTAATAAGAAATAACAATATGATAGTTTCAAAACATGTTAGTAGTGCATTCATAATAATCAATACATTGAATATTGTTGTCCTCATATTAGTTATACCGAGCACAGGGTGTACACATGGTACATTTTCTAATCCATACTAGTAGGAAGGAAAAAAAGAAAAAAAAATTTCTTTTCTTTGTACAAAGAGGGAGTAGTTGTGTACATAGTCCAAAGTTTCATAATTGCAGTAAATTACTGGTGAAACTGGCAATGTTGGAGGTTGTTGGTATAAGCCTCTTACACCTCATCATACTAATCTAGCTCTGTGTTCTATGCCTCGTAATTAAGCTTTTATGCTGGGTGATCAAGGGCAAGATAAGGCTGGACCTGTATAACAGAATATTCAACTTTTGTATCTTCCAGGGTCAAATCCCCTCAGGATTAACTTTGGAACCATGTACAGTGCTTTGTAGAACTGTTGCCAGTGTCAGCCATCAGGACAAGTCACGGCCATTGTTTGACCAGTTTGCTCTCTGCGAAAGCCTGAGAGAATGTCTTCTCTCTAGGTGACTCTCCTTAGGCACACTATACTTCATTTATCCCTTTCCTCTGAAGTCCCTTAATCTCCTTGAACAGAAAATTTGGGAAATCACTGAGTGATAGGATGATACAGCACAAGTTCTCTTATGTCCTCAGTCTTCACTGACCTTGAAGGGCTAGGGACAAAATGTTGGCTATTATCAGAGCCCTTCTTTTTCTCCAATTTTTGGTCTGTTAACTTATATTCTCAACCCTCCAGCAGAGAAGCTTCATGATACTATTACTTTATAACAAGGTAATTGAGCTTAACATCACTGTCTTTCTGAGTATCAAACATCTTAGACTTATCTTGCAATTGGTATTTTCTGTCAATCATTGATATTCTAATAAATCTCTTTAGAATTTGATAAAAGCATTTACACATTTCTACACAGACATTTAGAAATCCAAGGATGCACAAATTTTTAGCCTGTCAAGCATGTGGCATTTTGCCTAGTCTCTTACTCTCACTTAATACCCTTTTTTGTTAACCAACCATTTACCTGAGAGAGAGTATAGTAGTAACTGAGTTTATGTTGGAAGCAGGACACCTCTAAAAGACCAAAACAACACGCATTCCAAGCATAGATCCAGTGCTACCATCAGTGTGAAAAACCTTCTGAAGATTCCTAGGACCAATATCAAATTCATCCTGTGTACATAAGTGTATGGTTTTGCTCCTGCTATGTTTCCTCTCTTTTCTGCTTCCAGTCACTCATTGTTTAATCCATAAGTCTTTGATTTCCATTCAGCTGTGCTATGCTTTTCCATTTTTATATCTTCTTTAGATTTCTTACACTAGAGAGAATATATGATATTTGTACACGTAGGTCTGATTTATTTCACTTATGAGTATATGTTCAATATACATCCATTTATACATGAAGTCTTCCAGTTTATCATTCTTTATAGCTGAGTAATATTCCATTGTGTAAAAATATATCTTTTTCAGCCATTCTTCAAATGATGGGCATTTTGGTTGTTTCCAAGATTTGGCTATTACAAACTGGGCTGCTATAAACATAGGTGCACAGACATTGCTATGGTATGATGTTTTCAGTTCTTCTGGGAAAATTCCCAGTAGGGGGATAGCTGGATTGAATGCGATTTCCAGTTCTAGTTTTTTAAGGAGTCTCCACACCACTTACCATAATTGTTGCACCAATCTGCATTCCTACCAGCAGTGGAAAAGGGTTCCCTTTTCCCCACAGCCTCTCCAACATTTGTTTTTGGTTGATTTCTCTATGATAGCCATTCTTTCTGGGGCGAGATGGTATCTAAATATTGTTTCAATTTGCATTTCATGGATAGCAAGTGATGTGGAGCATTTCTTCATGTATTTACAGGCTTGCTGAATTTCTTTCTGTGAGAAGTGTGTGCTCATTTCAGATGTCCGTATCTGGGTTGGGTCTTTGAATTTTGGGACCCTAATGGTTTTTAGTTCTTTATAAATTCTAGATAGAAGACCTTTGTCTGAACACTTATTAGTTAAAATATTTTCGAAATTTGTGGGTTGTCTTTTCACTCTGTTGGTAATTTCTTTAGATGTGCAAAAACTTCTTAGCCGAAGGAGGTCCCATTTATTGATGCTTTCAAGGGTTAAATGTGCATTTTGATTTTGGTACATGAACTTTTTGCCTACCCTGATGACTTCAAGGTTTTCTCCCAATTTCTCTTCCAGAAGATTTAATGTTTCTCTTTTAATATTTAGATCTCTAATCCATTTATACTTTAGTTTAGTGCATGGTGATAGACTTGGGTCAAGTTTTAGTTTTTGGCATGTAGAGAGACAGTTTTTCCAGAGCCATTTGTTTAAGAGGATATCTTTCTTCCAGTATACTCGTTTGGCCCCTTTGTCAAAGATAAATTGGTTGAGTGTGTTTGTATTTGCTTCTGCATCTTCTAATCTATTCCATTGATCCTCAGGTCTATTTTTTTGCCAACATCATGTTGATTTTATTACTGTAGCTTTATAGTATAACTTTAGGTCAGGAATTGTAGTGCCTCCTGCCTTACCTTTGTTGCCCAGAATTGTCTTCGCAATTCTGGGTCTTTTTTGGTTCCAAATAAGATTTAAGAATGATTTCTCCAGGTCTGTGAGGCATGTTGATGTGATTTTGATAGGAATTGCATTAAATCTACATAACAATTTAGGGAGTATGGCCATCTTCGTAATGTTTGTTCTTCCTATCCAGGAGCAGGGAATATCTTTCCATTTTCTGAAGTCTTCTAGGATCTCTTTTTTTCAGAGGACTGTAGTTTTCATTGAAAAGGTCTTTTACTTCCTTAGGTTAATTCTTACATATTTCATTTTCTTCAATGCTATCATAAAAGGTACTGTTCCTCTAATTTCTCTCTCAGTGTGCTTGTTTTCTGTGTAGAGGAATGCTATTGATTTTTGTGTTTTGATTTTGTAACCTGCTATGCTACTGAATTTGTATATTAGTTCCAGTAACTTCTTGGTGGAGTTTTTTGGGTCTTCCAAGCAGATTATCATGTCATCTGCAAATAATGATAGTTTTACTTCTTCTTTACCTATTCTTCTTCCTTCTATTTCTCTCTCTTGTCTAATGGCTGTAGTTAATTATTCCAAAACTATATTGAATAGGAGTTGTGATAGAGGACATCCTTATGTTGTACCAGATATGAGAGTAAAAGATTTCAGTTTCTCCCCATTTAGAATTATGTTAGCTGTTGGATTATCACCGATGGCTTTTATCAGATTGAAGCAGAGGCTCTCTATTCCGATTTTCTGTAGGATTTTGAACATGAATGAGTGTTGGACTTTGTCAAAGGCCTTTCCTCCATCAATTCAGACAATTATGTGAATTTTGATTTTAGCTCTATTGATATACTGTATTGCATTTATAGATTTGCGTATATTGAACCATCCTCTCATGCCTGGGATGAATCCTACCTGGTCATGGTGTATAATCTTCTTGATGATTTGTTGCATTCTATTGGCGAGGATTTCATTGAGGATTTTTGCATCTATGTTCATGAGAGAAATTAGCCTGTAGTTCTCTTTTTTAATTGCATCTCTCTCTGGTTTTGTTATCAGTGTAATACTTGCCTCTAGGAATGATTTTGGAAGGATTGCTTCCTTTTCAATTTCACTGAAGATTTTGAGGAGTATTGGTATCATGTGTTGTATAAATTTCTTGTAGAATTCAGCAGTGAATCCATAAAGTCCCGGACTTTTCTTTTTCTGCCGACATTTTATTACATTTCGTATTTCATTGTTATTGGGTTATTGAGTACTTATATCTTCTTGATTCAGTTTTGGTAATTTGCACTTTGCTAAGAATCGGTCCATTTCTTCTGTGTCTTCAATTCTGTTAGAGTAAAGATTCTCAAAGTAACTATATGATCCCCTGAATCTCTGCTGGGTCTGTAGTAGTTTTACCCTTTTCATTCCTTGTTGCTTGAATTTGAGTCCTTTCTTTCCTCTTTTTAACGAGGTTAGCTAGGAGCTTATCAATTTTGTCTAAACTTTCAAAAAACCAGCTGTTCATTAGTTCATTTATTCTTTGTATTGTTTTCTTTGTCTCAATTGATTTAATCTCTGCTCTTATCTTTATATTTTCCTCCCGTCTTTGGGCTCTGCATTTCATTTGATCTTCCATTTCTAGTTGGTTTAGGTGCTTCATGAGAGTATTTATTTATTCCCGTTCTGCTTTCTTAATGTACAAGTTCGAAGCTATAAATTTCCCTCTAAGAACTGCTTTCGTTGCATCCCATAAATTCCGGTAAGTAGTGTTTTAATTTTCATTAAATTTTAGATATTGTTTAATTTCTTGTTTAATTTCATCTGTAACCCACTGGTTACTGAGAAGAGTGTTGTTTAATTTCCATATATTTCTGAAGTTCTTATGGTTTCTTTGGCCATTTATTTCCAATTTCATTGCACTGTGTCAGATAATATGTATGAGATAATTTCTGTTTCCTTGCATATACTTAAGCATGACCTGTGGACTAATATGTGGTCTATTTTAGAAAATGTCCCATGTGCAGCTGAAAAGAATGTGTATTCTGAAATAGTTGGTTGGAACACTCCGTGTGTGTACACTAAGTCCACTTGTTCTGAGTTCTGTTTCAATTCTGCTACTTCTTTGTTAATTTTTTGCCTGCTTAACCTATATTTTTCAACTAGGGGGGTGTTATGGTCTCCTGTTAAGATTGTGGTATTGGATATTAGATTTTTCATGTCCATTAAGGTTTGTCTTATATAACTTGCTGCTCCTGTGGTGGGTGCATACATATTTATGAGTGTTACCTCTTCATCCTGAATTTTTCCCTTGACAAGTATGTAGTGGCCTTCTTTATTTCATTTGATCAATCTTGGTTTGAAGTTTAGATTATCTACAAACAGAATTGCTACCCCTCCTTTTTTTGAGGTGCTGGAACATGTAGTATTGTTTTCCATCCTTTCACTTTTAGCCTATGAGTTTCTTTATGAGTTAAGTGTGTTTCTTTTACAGAGCATATTGTTGGGTTTTGCTTCCTCATCCTCTCTGCCAGTCTACTTCTTTTAATCAGAGAATTGAGCCCATTAATGTTGATGGTTATAATTGAAATGTATTGACTTATGATTGACATGACTTTTATTTACTTCTGTTTACCACTTTTTCTTCTGTGTTTAATTGGTTGCCCTATTTGGTGGGTTCATTCTGTTCTCATTTGTTGAGTTTGGGTCATTTTGGTCCCTGTCTAAAATGTTTTTTTAGTATTCTGTGTAGTATTGGCTTCGACATCATGAAATTCTTTAGTTGTTCCTTGTCGTGGAAGTATTTCACCTCTCCCTTGTACTTGAAAGAGAGTTTTGCCAGGTATAGAAGTCTGGGCTGAAATTTGTTTTCATGGAAGACTTGAAGCACTCTGCTCCATGCTCTTCTTAATTTCATGGTTTGTGAAGAGAAATCTGCCATTATTCTAATGGGTTTTCCTTTAAATGTGATCTGTTTTGTTTTGTTTTTCTCTAGCGTCTTTTAGAATGTTATTCTTCTGCTGGATTTCTGGGATCTTGATTATTATATGTCTTGATATGTTTTTAGTAGGGTTGATGTTATTTGGAGTTTTATATGCTTCAGTTACCTGAATATCTGATTGTTTTCTCATGTTAGGGAAGTTTTCTGCTATTATTTCTGCCCATATTCTTTTTATATCATTTGTATTGTCTCCTTCTTTCTCATTGAGTCCTATTAATCTCACATTGTTCATTCATGCATCATTTTTCAGATGTTAAATTATTTTTTCCTGCATCCTGGTTGTTTTTAAGAGATCCTTTCTTACCTTTTCCCTAGTTGTCACTGTGTCTTCAAGATCTCAAATTCTATCTTCACTTTCATTCATACGGTTTTGCCAGCTTGTGATTGCGATTTTATTTTCTTGTATATCTCTTTGCAACTGTTTCATGTGATCTATTTCTTTCTTATATTGCTCAGTCATGGAATCCATCATTTTTCTATTCTCCTCTAATTATTTATCAATGTCTTCTTATCCTGTCTCTTTTTAGTTCAGAGATTATTTCTGCTCTGCTCTCATCCTTATTTTTCTGCAGTTGTTCCCCTACTTTAGATGCTATTAATTTAGAGATGCCTTTTTTTTTTCCTCAGAGGTTATTTCTGTTCTTGTTTCCTCTGTATGTCTCTGCAATTTTTTTCCACTTCAGATTCTATTAATTCATGCATTTCTTTTTTAATTCAGATGCTATCTCTAATATAAGTTGCTCTGTAAGTTTCTGCACTTGTCTGTCTACCTCACATGCTGCTGTTTCAGAGGTTTCGGCTGCATGATTCCCATTTTTTTCCATGGTAGTTTCTCCTGTATTAGTTCTGGGTGGGCTTGGGATCTGAGATTGCATCTTACTCCTTGTCTTTATCATTTTGTATAGCAGCGATCTCTGCACTTAGGTGAAGTTATGCTGTTATCGCCTGAGCGAGTTTGGGTCCATATCCACCAAGCTTATTCCTCTCTAGCCATGCCTGACTGTTGGTCAAAGCTTTGGTGGCTGGTTGCCGCAAGACCCCTTGGGTCAGGACTGTAGGTGGAGTCAGAGCTCCAAGGAATGGATGCCGGGCTGGGAGCGTCTTTACCTGGTTGCCCAGAGCTGGTCCCAATGGCAGGTGGAGTTCACAGGATGGGTGGGGCTGGAGGCTGGAACCTCTTTACCTGGTCTTGGTTAGGCCAGTCCCAATGGTGCTGCTGGTCCCAATAATGGATGGAGTTCACTGGACGGACTATTTTTACCTTTTTAAGTAATCTCCATACGGATTTCCATCATACCAGTAGTAATTTACATTTTCACCAATGATGTAGATTTTATTTCCCTCATATATTCTGTAGCATTTGTTATTTGATTTCTTGATGATAACCATTTTCTTGGAGTATCTCATTGTTATGATAATTAACATTTCTCTAATGGACAGTGAGACTAAATATTTTTCATGTGTTTATAGGCTTTTTGTACTTTTCCTTTGATAGGTCTTTATTCATAAATACTGATTGATTTTTGGATTGGGTCTTTTATTTGGGGAGGGGTTTAAATTTTCAAATTCCCTCTACATTGTTGACATTAGTACTCTGTTCAAGGAACAGCTTGCAAAATTTTTTTTCAAAATTTGTACATTGTCTTTTTACTCTGTTGGTAATTTCTTTTGATGTGCAAAAACTTCTCAGCAAGAGTAGTTCCTAGTAGTTGATTCTTCAACTGTCACACATACATTTTGATTTTTGTGCATGAACTGTTTGCCTACCACTATATCTTCAAGACTTCCTCTGACATTCTCTTCCAGGAGATTAAGTGTTTCTGTTTTGATATTTAGATCTTTAAATTATTTTGACTTAAGTTAGTGCGTGGTGATAGACCTGGGTCAAGTTTTAGTTTTTGGCATGTAGAGAGTCAGTTTTTGAAGGATAATTTGTTAAGGAGGCTATCTTTCTTCCAATAAACATGTTTGGCCCCTTTGTCAAAGATAAGGTGGCTGTGTTTGCATTTGCTTTTGCATCTTCTAATCTATTCCATTGATCTCCAAGTCTATTTTTTTTTTTTTTGCCAATACCATGCTGATTTTATCACAGTAGTTTTGTAGTATAATTTTAAGTCAGGAATTATAATACTTCCTGCCTTACCTTTGTTTTCCAGCATTGTCTTTGCTATTCTCTGTCTTTTTTAGTTCCAAATAAATTTTAGTAATGACTTCTATTTTTTAAATGTTTGATCTGACTCAAACAGTTATTCACTGATTTTCTTCCATTTGATCTATTTATAATACCGTGACACTGATGTCCACCACTATAATTTTGGTGACATTTATCTGATCTTTTATGTTCAATAAGGATTATTTTATGAAATTGGATATCCCACACTGGGTGCATATAGGTTTATGATTATCATCTCTTCCTTTTAAATTATTCCTATCACCAATATATGGAGACCATTTTTTAATTTTCTGATCAGTTTTAGATCAAAGTCTATCATATATGAAAATAAGATTACTATTTCTGCTTGCGTTTGGATTCCCATCACAAGGAATCTCATTCCTTTAATTTTTAGTCTATAAATTTGTTTTTTGGGTAAAATGTGTTTTTCTGTAAAGACTACTGTTCAGTTTATCAGCTACATTGCCATTTTTCCTTTTGATGGTGACACAGGCCAGGCACATTAAGAGGCACAATGAAAAGGTATTGACTTATTCTTGTCATTGTATTGTTTATTTCTTTCTAGAACATCCTTAGGAACTTTTTTGACATGCTGACTTGGTGGTTCATGTATCTGTTAAGATGATCTTTTTATGGATGTACATCATTTTGACATTAAGTTTAAACATAATTTTGTAAATTATGTTAGTCTAGGCTGGAAATTGTTTACTTTTGAACTTTAAAACCTTTCACTCCCACTTACGTTGACCTTCAAAGTTCATGTTGTGAAGTGTACTGTAATTCCAGTGGTTTACCTTTGTAAGTGATTTGTTGCTTTTCTTTATCAGCCTTTTAATTTCTGTTCTTGTGTTACAGTTCTGTGATTTTGTCTTTGAAGTGCTGTGGAGAAATTCTTCTCTGATTGTGAGCATTTGAGATTTTTATGCTTGAGTTATATGGTACCCTATATTCTATCCTATATTCAGGGATCTTTTACAATTCTTTTTGCAAACAGGATTTTTATGCAGCATACAGTGTCTTCTTATTTTTCATTAATCTCAGATTATTGTGTAGCCTAGCAGCTGTTGGATTAAATTTCCATGTTCTCTTGCTTTTAGATGCCTCAAGTGTATGATCACAGGGAATCAACACTGTCTTCCAGTTTTGACACTTTGTCTTTGCATTAATTACATCTGCTATCCATAATTTAATTAGAAATTTTAATATTTTTTCTTTGGGTTTGGTATATTTTTTGAATTCTAATATTTACTAAACAGGTCATTCTTGTTTTCTGTGATTTTCTTTAGTTCATCTAGCACTTATCAGCATCTTCTGCAAGCTCATTTATTAATTTATTAGCTCTATTATCTCATTAGTGCTTCTTCAGGGAGATCTCAGGCATACTTTTTTTCTTCTAAGTTTTATCTCCTCTTCCATCAGTTTCAATAATCTACCTCTCTATCTTTTCATTTTCTCCCCCCTCTATTTTCCATGAATCTTGGATCAGCTTTGGGGAAGTGGAGTGTTTTGGAAAGCATTTAATTATCTTGTATTTCCATGTTTCTATTATTTAATTTTTTTTCTGTGCATGTTTGGTATATTGAGGTTTACAGTTTTTTGATTATACTGGAAAGACTTTGTTGCTAGTGTGGAGACTTCTTTGTTCATTGTCTGTTTTTCAGCTAGGCACTCTGGGCCACACTAATTATAGGGCTTTGCATCTGTCCAAGATCCATTAACCTTTATTAATTTGAGAAGGAGGATGCAGTGTAATTATCCCCATACTCAGTTCCTAAGAAGTGAACCATTATATTTTAGTGGAATATTCAGACACTGTGATGCCTCACTTCATGAATTTATTTAATTCTACAACTTTGGAAAAGAGACGTTACTGTTTATTCAGGAAAGATGACCATGTTTATGTGTGTCACCAATGTACAAAGAGAAACAAAATTTTGCATGTTTTTTAATTAAGTTTTTTGCAAACAAACACACTGATGAACTGAGGTATCACTGTACTGGCATGGAGAGAAACACCAATTAATAGCAACACCTTCACTACTCTGGCAATAGTTAACAAAATCATCAAAAATAATAAAGTTAAGGAAAAACTAAATTGATGAAGCATAGAAAACAATTATGTTAAAACTTTAACCATAGAAAGATATTTATATTTATAGTTTAAATAAAAAAGTCAAGGGGCCTGTCAAATAAATAAAAAGTCAGCAAATTAAAGCACCTGCAGAGGCAGATGCAGGGGCTTAGGGTTCAATCCTCTGCATGCGGTGCTGGCCCCGCCCTAGGATGCACTGAGATCAGGATTGAGACTGGGCATGGTGGCACATTCAAGTAATCCCAGCATTTGAGAGGTTGAAGAAAAGAGGGTCACTGAGTCCGAATTGTGCAGTGACACCCTGTAGACCCTGTACTGAAAAAATTAAAAAAAAAAAGTCAAACCAAAATTATCTTCTAATGCAAAAACTTACATTTGCAAATAATAGAAAAGAATTCACAAATAATGGTATACAATTAATTAAATATCCGAGGAATGATAATGCTTAACTGTTATACTAGTAAAGAGAGAAGGGGTGAGGAATGAGAAAGATCTCATCTTTACTTTTCTTCTTTCATTTTTGTACCCTGGAAAGTAGGAAGCAGAGGGAGCAGGGAGCAGCCAGGTAAGGAGATACTCCCTTCTAGGCCAGGCCAGTTCTGACCAGGCCCCGTCTGAGCAGTACGTTTAGCTATCAACTCATCCTTGGACTAATCCACCCATGAATGCAGTGCCTTGATGATATGATCACTTCCCCAAAGCCTTGCTGGTATTGTGAGGACTTTGACAGCTCCAAGTTGGACTAATTGTATTTTTCATAAAGAGATTTTCGAGTCTTTTGGAGACCAGAAGCAGAATGTTGTGGTTTGTGTTGAGATGTCCGCCAAAGCCCACTGGATCCCAAGCAGGGCTTTGGGGAAGTGACGTGGCATGAGCAGCCGTGCCTTGCCCAGACCTCTGTGCCATGCAGGATCTCAGCAGCTGAGTGACCACGGACAGAAATGCAAGCACCAATCCACCTTTCCTCCTTTAAATTGCACACGTTGTGCATTTCGTCCCAGTGATTGCACAAGTGCATAAAGCACTTAGTGGGGTATTAGTCATTCAAAAAAAATGAAATTTTCTCACTTACAAAAAGCTGAGTAGGGCTGGGGAGCCCTGGGTGTGTCATGCCAGTTGCTGAAAACAGGCGTGATGGGGCAGACCTGTAATCTCAGCCTTGGGGCAGTTGAGACAGGAGGATCACTGTGAGTCTGAATTTTGTAGTGAGGCCTTATATCTAATTAATTAATTAATTAACTGAATAAATCTGGAGATCATCATGTTGGATTAAATAAGCTAGACTCAGGAAGACAAACATTATGTTCTCAATAATAATAGTAATAATAATAATAACAACAACCTAA
>PVKN010013054.1:0-20204 GCA_004027915.1 Capromys pilorides
GCTATGCAGTTCAGGCTGTCCTTGAACTTACTTTTGTAGCCCAGGCTGGTCTCGAACTGGCACTGATCCTTCTGCCTCAGTCTCCCAAGTGTTGGGATTACAGGTGTGCACCACCACACCCGGCTCTTTAAAGGCATACTTAAATTAATATAAATTCCTTCTAACATATGGTACATTATTTTGAGTTTTTGAGATCTTTAAATGCTTATTCCATACCTTTTTGATATTAAATAATTTCAAAATAACTAAACACTTTATCTTAAGCTGTAAGAATAAATTTTATTATAAAGTATTATCTATTCTAAAATACTTTAGAAAACTCTGGCATTGACAGTTTTATTTTTAAAAAAAATTTCATAGAATGGCTAACATCAAGAAGTTAGCCAATTACAAATGCTGGAGGGGCTGTAAGGAAAAAGGAGCCCTTGTCCACTGTTAGTAGGAGTACAGACTGGTACAACCACTATGGAAATCAGTGTGGAGATTTCTTTAAAAGCTCGGGTTGTGGGGCTGGGGAGATAGCTCTGTGGCACAAGTGCCTGCCTGGCAAGTGCAAGGTTGTGAGTTCAAACCCTGGTCCTGCGAAAAAAAAAAAAAAAAAAAAAGCTTGGGTTGGAAGGTCCCATTCAAGCCAGCTATTCCCCTCCTGGTTATTTTCCTAGAAGAACTGAAAGCATCATGCCACAGTGTTTACGTGCACCCACACTTATAGCAGCACAGTTTGTCATAGCACAATCCTGGAAACAACTCAGATGCCCATCAACTGAAGAATTGATCAAGAAGATATGGTATTTTTACACAATGGAATATTATTCAGTTATAAAGGAGGATAAGTTTGATACTTTGGTGGTAAATGTATGCAACTAGAGATCACACTTCTAAGTTAAATAAATCAGACACACATGGGCAGACATCAAACTGACTCCCTAGTGTGAGAACCTGAAAGAGAAAAATGGAATCTGAAGGGCACAATAGATACTGGGAAAAGGGAATGAATTTATGCAAAAGGAAACAGTTACTGAGTTGAAGAGAACAAAAGAGGGAGCAGGGGAAAGAGATGTATCTATGTATGTAAGCAGGATGGTTTGGACAACTTTACCATGGATTTCTGCTGGTCTATGGAAAGCAGGTAATGTTTAATTCGCTTTGTCTCCTTTTCTCAATTGTTTCTCCTTTTTCTCCTCTTAATTTCTTATATATTTCTTTCTTTTTTTTTTCTCCTTCCAACTTTGCATGCATGTCTGGTAATATGAATAACTGGTTGGAAGACAACACGGTGCATTGCAACAAGTACTAAGAAATTCACATTATTTTGTTAAATGAAATTCTGTGTCATTTGTAATTTTTGTTTTACTACTATTTTGTACTCTCTTTATAAAGTAAAAAATGTAAATAAATATTTTTAAAAAAGAGTTATGGGCCTTGCGTCTTCAAATCTAGCCCAAGTTGTGTACCAAGACCCTGTCTCCAAAACCTAAACCAAACCAAACAAAAAGTCCTACCAGTTTCAGTGAACCAAGATGCTTTAAAAACACATATGCTCTTTGTTTGTTGTTGTTGCTGTTGTTTGGTATTGGGATACTGATCGAACTCAGGACCTTGCACTTGCCAGGCAGGCACTTACACTGCTGAGCTATCTCCCCAGCCCACATATATTCTTTGCATCACTTAGCCAGTCTTACAGGAAAGCACAGCAATGAATTTTTGCAAAGTGATGAATTTGGTGGGGTTTTTTTTTTTAAGTTTTGTGTTTTATTTTTTCTTTCTTTTTTAAAACTTTCTGTATGTATGTATGTATGTATGTATGTATGTATGTATGTATGTTCTGGCCGGCTCAGCCTGCCCTGGGGGTGGGGCTAGCACAGCATGTGGTGCCGGGGATTGAACCACGGTCCCTGTGGTTGCCTAAGCTTGCCTAAGCAGGCACTTTAGACCGCTGAGCTATCTCACCAGCCCTATAAGACAATGAATTTGAATGGTGAATTTTACTTATAGAAATTTCACTTATGGAAATAATTAGGGATGCAGTACAGGAGGATGTTTATTGTAACAAGTTATTATTGATAACAGTGCAAAGTTGGAATTTACTAACCAATAACAGAGGACTACTTACATAGCTAAATCACACCCATATAATGGAACATTATGCAGCCATCAAAATCATGTTTTCTTTTTTTCATATTTTCAATGAATAGTAACAAACAGAAAATGCTTATAGTATAATATTGTATTGAAAAAGAATAAGATATAAAACTACTAAGCCCTCTAACCTGGGCATAATGGTACACAATCTATAATCCCAGTAATCTGGGAGGCCAAGGCAGGATGAACGAAAGTTCAAGCCCAGTATGGGCAACTTAATGACTGAGGGAGACCCTGCTGCCTTTGTCACCTGCAAAATTAAAAGTAAAGAGCAAAAGAGATAGCCCAGTGCAGAGATCCTGGGTTCAATCCTCAGTATCATGAAAAAGAAAAAAAAAACTATAAAACTGCCTATAAGATGATCACAATTTTGTGTGAATTTCTCTGTTAATATCAGGATGTTAAAGCAACAACCTCTCTGGGTGGGTTTGTTTCTTTTCGGTTCGGGATTTTTTTTTTTTTTTTTTTGAGATAGGATTTTTCTTTGGAGGACAGGAGGTTGGCCTCAAACTTACAGCAATCCCCCTGCCTCAGCCTCCTGTGCACTAAAATTACAGGCATGAGCCACCATACCCACTTCTGGGTGGCTTTGTGTTTTCTGGTTGAGCACCTAATGCTTTTTTTCCTTCTGCATGCTCACCCTTGAGGGCCAGGGACCTCTCTCAGCCCCTTCTCATTTGGATCCTTCTGAAACTCACTGGAAAGACACTCTCCTGGCTACTCTGGTCAACTGAGCCTTTCCCCTCTTCTGACATTCTAGGGCTCACAAAGGCCTAGCGGGTTTGACACCAGCTCAGGTCTATACTTCATACGCATGTGCAAACAATAGTTCTGTTCTCCGAAAACCCTTCTTCCAAGAATTCTCCCAGAGGCCACCTGGGAACCCCTGCCCCACCCTTGCATATTACAGAGCACACCTCAGGCCTAGCAGCCCTTGCCTTGTCAGCCCACCCGGCCTTCCTCCCTGATTTTGCAGGTGACAAAGGCAGCAGGTACTCAATGTTTGTTTAGCGGAAGCCAGAAGCCATCCTGGAGACCTCTCCCATCATGACCTGGGTGAAGACGAGCACCACAGGGCTGTATACACTCACTCACACCCACCCCAGGGAGCTGGAGGGCAACCTGTGGCCACAGCCCTCAGGACAGGCCTGGCACAAGTGTGAGCCCCAGAACTGGTAGAGCGAGTTAGCCTGGGGTAGAGGAACAAAGGCCAAAGGAGGGGCCCTGCGGCTGGGGTTTGCTGGCCTGTGGCTGTGGCTCTGAACAGCCCTCTGACCTGCAGGAGGTGTAGGAGCATCGCACTTCAGTCTGGGGTCTATGGGACCACAATGAGGAATGGCATCCCAGACATCGCAGAGCTGCGCCCATCTGGGAAGCTGCCATCTCTGACACTGGCTCCCTTCCCAGGTGGCCACTACCTCCTTGAAGGGGCAGGAGCCTGGCCAAGCACCAAGTGGACTTGACCTCTGAACAATAGGCCTCTAGTTCCCTGCCTGGATGGTGAATTTAAAATAAGGACGGAAGAGAGGGGTGGCAACGCATGCCTGTAATCTCAGCACTCTGGGAGGCTGAAGCAGGAAGACTACAAGTAGTTCAAATACAGCCTAGGTAACTTAGTCAGACCCTGTCTCAAAATAAAAAGGGTTGAGGAAGTACCTCAGCAATAGAGAGCACTTGCCTAGCATGGTTAAGGCCCTGGGTTCAATCCCAGTACTGGCTGACTGAGCAACTAAAGAGCAAGGCTGCCTCCCCTTTTCCTCAGCACGGGCCCCTCTTCTTGGTCTCGCTGCAGCTTAGACATTCACATTGGGCAACAATTTTGTTCTTGGTTTGTTAGGTTTTTTGAGATAGGGTCTTGCTCTATGGCTCAGCCTAGCCTTGAACTCATGACTAGCCTCCTGCCTCAGTCTCCCAAAGGGCACAATTCACCACATCCAGCTAGTATACAGGCATTAGCCAGGGGTGCTGGGGACTATTTAGGCTTCTGAGGGCAAGGACATGGCCTAGTTCCTACCTCAGTGACCCTCAGCAACCTTCATCCAATCCAAAGAAGCTCTAAAATCCAAGCTAGTTTCTTTGAAGTGTATTTTGTTCAGGTTGCTGCTGCTTAGCACACAGGAGAGAGCCACCCTGCTGGGAAACCACATTTTCTTAACCAAGTTTTGCCAGGCTCTTTCTCTCTTCTCTGCTCAGGACTGGGGGACCAGCTGGAGCTTCTGAGAGTCTCTCTTACTGAGGTGGGACAAGGCCAGCAGTGCTTGAGCCTGCTATGGGTAACCTGTCCTGGAGGACTACGTGACACAGCATCCACATGCACATACATGTGCTCACATGTGAGTATGCACCCCACCAAGTCTCAGCTGGCCTAAAGCCCCCAAATGGGGCTTGGAAGAGGGAAAGTCTCGAGTCTTGGAATATTCCACCTCCAGGGCCAACCTACCCTGGGAAAAGGTCAAGAAACATAGCCACAGCTGCTAGTCCTCAGGATCAGGGTCAGGCCTGGCCTAGGACTTGACTATGAGGCAGGAAGAAAACAGGATGCCAGGCAGGAAGGCAGGGAAGGCTGAGCAGCAGCAGCTCAGGCCTGGGCCACTGGAAAGGGTATTGGGTCCATTTGTCTGCTGCCCAAAGTGCAGCCTCTAGGGCCTGAAATCAGAGGTCATCCTGTGGACAACTGGCCCGAATCTCCTCGGGGACAGTGAGTGGTAAATTCCAGGATGACAATGTAGAACTGGGTCCTTGCCCAAGCCAGATCACTACACAGGGTCCAAGGCTACAGACACTGTGGTCTCCACTCCCCAGGCAGCCAAATCCTGTCCCACCTGCAGAACCTGGTATTCTCTAGGAGGTCCAAGGAGGGTTCCAGGCACTTCAGGTCCTTGTCCAAACCACTCACTATTCTCAGATAAGAAACGGAACAGCCCCATCTTATAGGGCTGCACAGGGGAAAAGACAGAGGCACCAGTACTATAGTTGGAAAAGTAGGATTCTAAGCCACTGCAGACCCTCTGGGCTCTGGCTGGACTCATACTGCCAGCCTGGCAAAAGACCCCAGCTGCTGAGCCCACTGAGCATCCCCCCCAGCAAGCTGTCTCTTTCCCAGTCAGGTAAACATGCTAGTCTCCCAGTGGCCCCACACTGAGAGGCAGACAGACACACAAGCCACCTTCTCTGCCACCCTTAGATCTAAAGCCCCATCCCAAAGCTCCAGAACTAGCCTAGAGCCATGATAAAGAAAAAAGCGGGTCTGGTTTGTATCAGGCACCTGTCCCCTGGGGTTAGACTCTCCAGAGACCCTGAATACTTGTCAGCTACCTAATCTTTCCAGGGTGAGGATGAGAACGTGGGAGCAGTTCTCCCCTAGGTACCGTGAGAGATGGCTTTCCCGATCCCACTCTACTACCAAGATTAAGGATCCTTGAGTGCATGGAAGGGGCGTCTCAGCACAGGGAAGGGGTATCTCAGATGGTAACAGGCACTGAAATCCTCAGAAATGGGGCCTGAGGAATCAAGACTGGGCATCAATGCTGCCAGCGTGGCTTCGTTCAAGGGTCAAGGATAGCAAAGATGGGCAAGGAAGTAGCCTTACTGGAGAAAAATCTTATGTGCAGGAGACAAGAAAGTGGTAGCCTCTGTGCCACTTGTGGACTAGGCACAGTGCAAGCAGGGAGTTGGCTGAAAGGGACCGCCAGTTCCCTGAAGAGCAGACCAGGGCCATTCTGAACCAGAAAACAGAAGGTATGAGAAAAATACAGCTATCCCCACCGCAGGGCCCAGAGGAGCAGCCCCTGGAGCGTTCCCCAGCAGGGAACCAGGGCTCCGTAGGCCTGGGGACGGAACCCCTTACCCGGTGGCCCTGCCCCTTGCCACTCTTTGATGTTCCCAGAAAGATCTGGGCCTCCCGAGGTCGGAGACATCAACCCAGGCCCAGCGAGGCCAACGCGGCGGTGCACCAGCTGTTTTCCTGACCCAGGCGGGCGACGGCCCGGCTTTGTTTGCATTGAGTCAGCCGGGGCTGAGCGTCCCGGACCCGTGGGCACCGAGAGGAGGGCGGGGAGCGCGCCGAGTACAGGGTGGGTGGGCGCGGGGAGAGGCCGGGGGCGCGGGGAGAGGCCGGGGGCGCGGGCGCCGGCCCGGGCGCGGGTGCGGGAGGAGGCCCACGTCAGCCGAAGGTGGCGCCGAGGCTGCAGGGAGCGAGGTACTCCCAGGAGAGGGGGTAGGGGTGGGAAGTGGGGTCTGCGGAGGGAACCCCGGGGTGCAGACGGGCAATCCCGCTCGTCCCGCGTCACCCCCAGCCGGAGAGCCAAGTTCGCGCAGCCTCCGCCCCCGCCCAGCCCCCAGCCCGGCAGGTGGATGGGGAGGCTGAGGGCCCGGGCGCACCTGCGTCTTGGTGGTCAGCTGGATCACCGCCTTCCGGAAGTTCAGCTTGGAGTCTGCGGACCCCATATCGCTGGAGCCCGTTCCAGCCCGGCCCCAGCTCCGACTGTGGGCCCAGCCCCAGCTCCACGGCCCCCGCCGCTCTAGCCAGAGCACCGCCGTGCACCCCGCCCTCCCTTGGCCCCGCCCACAAGGCCCCGCCCCCAGCACCTGCCGCGCGGGCAGCCGGCGGCGTCAGGTCAGCCTCCCGGACCCACTCCCACCCCTGACCTTCGTGCCGGCTACTCAGGATCCGCAGCCCTCCCAGCATCTCGTCTTTCATCCTGGTTCTCAGTCTGTCCACCCAGTTTCCTCCTTTTTGATGTCTTCCTCACCCTCCTAGTCCTTCTTTTCCTCACCAGGCAGATCCACGTGTCCAGACAGCCCCGCAGTTATCCCGAGCACAAGCTGTGGACTCAGTCCTTGATTCTGTGGAAGGAAGACACTGAGTCTGTGTCGTGGCTCCAGGAAAGGGCCTCTGTGACTTGATGACAGCCGGGGTCCCTCAGGGCCTGGCTACCTGGCTTCCCTAAGAATCCGTTGAGGTCCACCCGTTTCAACATGTGTATTGAGGTGCTGGAATGCTTTGATACGGTGTTACAGGGACCCAAGGAATAACCTACCCTTATACCAGGACATACCCATGGCACAGCCGAACTATGATAGAGGCAAATTAATAATAATAAGATGTTATCTCTGACAACAAGTGTCTACCTCTGAGGTAGGTATTATCATGCTCATTTTACACTTGGGGAAAATTATGCTAAAAGCAGGTTGTGTATTTGCCCAAAGCCACACAACTAGGAAAAAGTCAGTCCAGAAAAGCAAATCAAGTCCAGCTCCAAAAGAGGCCACGCTGTTTCCATAACATCACCTTTTTTTTTTTCTTTTCCTTTGGCAGGACCAGGGTTCAAACTCATGACCTTGCACTTACCAGGTAGGCACTTGTGCCACAGAGCTATCTCCCCAGCCCCAACACAGGGTCTCGCTACCTATCTACCAGCCTAGTGGTTCAGGCTGGCCCTGAACTTACTATGTAGCTCAGGCTGGCCTCTACCTCATGGCAATCCTCCTGCCTCTAACCCCTTGAGCGCTGGGACCACAGGCATGTACCACCACGCCACACCATCATCTTGTATGCTGTGCCTGGAAGTTTCTGGAGAACCTGGAAGCTTCAAAAGGAGGTGACACCTTAAACATCTCACTGGTGAAAACTGTAGAGTGCACCATCAAGGCGGCACTGGTATGGCACAAAGGCAGGGTGTGGCAAGTGGAGTGGGAGGAGGCAAGGGTATCACTATACCACCATCCAGCAGACTGACAGGGCACAATCACAGCATGGCTCCCTCTTTGGTCCTTGGGAGGCTCCATCACTTTTTTTTTTTTTTTTTTTTTGAGCTGGCTCAGCCTTTCCTGGGGGTGGGTCTGTTGCCATGTGTGTGTCGGGGGTGGAACCAAGGTCCCTGTGCTTGCCTAAGCTTGCCTAAGCAGGCGCTTTAGACAGCTGAGCTATCTCTCCAGCCCTTCATCACTTTCTTATCACTGTGAAATAATGAATGACTTGGCACTTAGAAAAATCTAGTCTATTCTGTAAATCACTCAATTCCTTTAAAACCAAAATGACATTAAAAACTGTGACTCTTGGTGCTGGGGTTGTATGTAGTTCAATGGCCTAGCATGCATCAGGCCCAGTTCCACAAATAAAAACAAAAGCAATTCCTCTGACCCTTAGTCATTAGAGAAATCCAAATAGAAACCACAATAAAATGACATGACATTACTATGAGAATGACAAAGAACTGACAATGCTGAGGAGGATAAGGACCAACAGAAGTTCTCTCCTGCACCACTGGTGGTACTGTAATATGGATTTACCAGTTTGGAAATGTCTGGTAGTTTCTTTAAAAGCTAAATATACAATTACTGTATGTTATGGATTGTGTCTAGGTGTCCTCCCAAAGCCTCATGCAGACATTGGGGCAGCTTCTAGAGTTTGTGATTAATTCAGGATCCCATGCTGGGATTATGGCTGTGAGTGCTAAGCCCGCCCTGGGGCAGATATTGTATCCTAAATACAATATAAGGAAGGGAGAGAGGCTTGCTAGCTGCCACAGCTGCTGCATGTCCCTTTGTTCTTTAGCTGTTTTCCACCACCATGAACAACTGTCCTCTGCCATGTGCCTCTCTGCCTTGGAGCCAAATGAGTATGGACTGAAACCTTCACAAGCTGTGAGTTAAATAAACTTTTCTTCCTTAATTTTGGGAGTTGGCTATTTTGTGCCAGCAATGAGGAAAAAGTAACTGAGACACTATACAATTCCATAATCCCACTCAGATATTTACCCAGGTGAAATGAAGACATATATCCACTTAAAAATTTGTAGGTCCCCAGGATGGTGACACATGCCTGCAATCCCAGACTTAGGAGGCTGAGACAGGAGGATTGGATCGTGAGTCTGAGGCCAGCCTTCACTACACAGTGAGGCCCTGTTTCAAAAAGCAAAACAGAAAACAAAAAAAAACCTCTAGTTAGATGTTTGCAGTAATTTAATTTTAACCACCAAAAATTGAAAACAATAAAATGGACATCAGCTGATAAACAAATAAGCAAATTATGGTTCTTTGAAAAATTGAGACTAAAGGGCCAGTGAGATAGCTAAGTGGACTAAGCACCTGCTTTGGCAAACTCAGGGACCAGAGTTCAATCCCCAGTCCCTCTTGCTGCACCAGCCCTGCCCTCAGGGCACGCTAAACTGGCGATGGAGTTCAGAAGTGGTGGTGCTCATCCTGTAATCCCAGCACTGGGGAGGCTGAAAACAGGATCACTATGAGTGTGAGCTGCTTAGTGAGACGCTGTACCAAATACATAAATTTAAAAAAATCAGTCGGGCATGGTGGCACACGCCTGTAATCCCAGCACTTGGGAGGATGAGGCAGGAGGATCGGTGTGAGTTCAAAACCAGCCTAGGCTACAAAAGTGCACTCAAGGCCAGCCTGAACTACATAGCGAGACCTTATCTCAAAAAGACAGAAAAGATAAATAAATAAATAAATATCCCCCCCCGCAAAGCATTATGCTAAGTTAGAGAAGCCAGGCACAAAACATAATGTACCAAATTATCATTTATTTGATGTTCTGGAAAAGGCAAAAATATAGGGACAGGAAAAAAATCAGTGGTTGCCAAGGGCTGAGAGTGAGATAAGGAGAGGAATGGAAATCAATGAATGTTGGGTGTCTTAAAACTATACATCCCCAAATGATGAATTTTACTGTATGTAAGTTGCACCTCAACAAACCTGCTTTTAGAAAAGAAGACAAAAGGAAGCATCACTCGAGGGTCATTTTCGTGGTTTGCAACCAGGAATTTCAAATGACACCCAAGGTTTACTGATCACCCAGGGACCTCACTCGTGCTGCCAGCCTTCATGGGTCCATGAGCCCACCTTCAGCTAACCTGTAGAGATCTTCTCCCACTTGGCTGGGGATTCTACTCTTAGAGAACACAGGCATGGAACCTATGAACATGGTCCTGAGGAACTGGACCGCTAACATATGCAAGTAGGCAAGATACCCATTGATTTCCACCATTTGTTTAGGTTATCAAAGCTGAACTTCACATCCTCTTTCATTCCACCAGCAACCATGTTTTCTGAAATACTGAAACATAGTAAAGGGGTAGCAGCAAAATGGTCTGGATGCTAGGATCTGCTTTAAAAATAATGTAGCAAGGCTGCAAATGTAACTCAGCGGTCGAGCACCATGCTTAGCATGCACAAGGCCTGCGTGTAATTCGCAGGACCAAAACAAAGGAAAACCTGCAGCAAAGAAAGCAGTTTGTGAGACTAGGTACAGACCCTAATTCCAGCTTGGGAGGCTAAGATGGAAGGATTTCAAGTTTGAGGCCAGCCCGGGTTATATACACAGTAAGTTTGAGGTTGGCCTATACCATGTAGTAAGACTTTGTCGAAAGAAAGAAAGAAAGAAAGAAAGAAAGAAAGAAAGAAAGAAAGAAAGAAAGAAAGAAAGAAAGAAGAGCAGAAGAGATAGCTCAGTGGCTTAAGTGCCTGCCTGGCAAGTGCAGAGTCCTGAGTCTGGTCCCTACTACTCTCCCCCATACACAAGAAAAGTAATTTGTTTCACTATTCTCTTTGCTTTCATATATGTGGGGCCGAAAACCCTTTCAGTAAATTGTATATGTGGGGATGGTATTGGGGATTAAATCCAGGGCTTCAAGCATACTAGACAAGCATTCTACCACTGAGCCATGCCCTCAGACCCGTATAGTACGGGGTGTGTGTGTGTGTGTGTGTGTGTGTGTGTGTGTGTGTATTGTTTTGTTTTTGCTTTTTGTCTTTTTGAAACAGGGTCTCGCTATGCAGTTCAGGCTGGCTTTAAACTCACTTTTGTAGCCCAGGCTGGTCTCAAACTCATACCAATCCTCCTGCCTCAGCCTCCCAAGTGCTGGGATCACAGGCGTGCACCACCATACCCAACTTTAGTACCTTTTTTAAAAATGTTACCAATAGATAAAACAGACCTTTTGAATGTTTAAAGAATTTAGTTATGGCCTGGCGTAGTAGTGTATGCCTATAACCCCAGCACTTGGGAGGTTGATTCAGGAAGATAGCTGCCAGTGTGGGCAACATAGTAAGTTTGAGGCCAGCCTGAGTTACATAATGAGACCTAGTCTCAAAAAAAAAAAAAAGGAGGAGGAGAAGAGGGAATTAGCTATGTCTCATCAATTCAATGATTCCCTAGTAAATAACAATACAGACTCTAGAGAGTTATGGGGTTGAGAGTGGACATCTGGTAGAAACAGGTAAAGAAAAACAGTCCAGGGCTGGCGAGATGGTTCAGCGGTGTAAAGCACCTGCTTAGGAAAACTTAGGAACTGGAAGGACCGAGGTTCAATCTCCAGCACTACATGCTGTGCCAGCCCCACCCCCAGGACAGGCTGAGCCAGCCATAATACTAAATAAATAAATAAATAAATATTTTTTTAAAAAAAGAAAGACAGTCCAGTGCTGGGGAGGCTGGCCTCACATTTGGAAGACAACTAAGTAGATATCAGTCAGGGTCTCAGCAGGCAAGGGATGGAGCATCAGACAGAGCAACCCAAGAGAGATACTCAAGGGACCGTTCACTATGAAGTTCTAGGAGCCTTGGCCACCATCCGCTGTGGGGCAAAGGGAAGGACTGGTCACCAGAGCCTGGAGAAAGAAAGCCCGCCATAGGAGGGGCTCCACAGGAGCTGTGGGCCCCCAGGTCCTGAAGTGAGGAGGTGGGACGCAGACACCCACCTGCACTCTTGCTCTGCCTCCAGTTCCCTGCCTGGCTGGTGGCCCCATGAAAAGCACAAGAACAAGGGACTCCTGATTTTATCCATAAAGTCTCAGCCTACATGACAGGAGCAAAGTATAGGAGAGTGAAAGAGATCTTCAAGGACAAAAACAAAACGTCCAGTCTCCAGTTATTAAAAGAAGCAAGCAGTGGGGAGCCCCAGAGGTGTAGAGACCCTGGCCCATGTGGGAAACAGAAACACCTGCTTGGGGTAAAAAGGTAGAGAGTGACAACAGATAAAGTTTGAGACATGGGCCAGGAATAGACCATAAAGGGCTACGTGCAACCTGATAAGCTCTACTTTTGTTTAGTGAGCAATAAAAAGCCTTTGAAGCCGAGGAATGATGTCATCAGGCAACAGTGAGTGACAGCAAATCATGTTGGCTGTGGCAGGAGAGAAACACAGCGACCTGGATACAGAGAAAGCAGCTGGGGCCTGACAGTTGATGAGGGCTGGACCAAGGTGATCACAGGGCCTGGAGAAGAAGAACAGGGCGGAGTCCTAGAACTCGGTGCTCAATCTGATGCATCCCAGGTGCCAAACCTTATGTACATTAATACACTCTTAAAGTGTTCATGAGTCCCATGTGGCCATTATTCCAACAGATCACAGATGCCATGGATGTCTGTGCTCCCCAGGCTTGAGGTCTGTGCTAGAAAACTAAAATGGCTGGGACAAGGAGCAATGAGAAATAGCTGGGGCTGGAACATCTAGAGGATTCTTAGCTAGTGTATCTGGCACCTGTGATGAAAAAAACCAAAAGCTGGAGCTGGGAGTGGTGGCACATGTTTGTAATCCCAGTGCTCAGGAGACTGAGACAAGAGCACTGCCCTGAGTCTGAGCTCAGCCTGGGCTACACAGTGAGTTCAATGCCAATCTGGACTACACAGCAAGATCCTGTCTCAAAACAACAACTGGTTTTAGCTGGGTGTAAAAACAAAAATGTTACATGACCTTGCCATGTCACTTGACCTCTATAGTGAGAACACTGGGCTGAAGTGAAGCACGTTAAAAAACATGTTTTCAGAAAATAAGGAGGAGGGGCCGGCAAGATGGTTCAGTGGTGTAAAGCATCTGCTTAGGAAATCTTAGGAACTGGAAGGACCACGGTTCGATCCCCAGCACCACATGCTGTGCCAGCTCCAGCCCCAGGGCAGGCTGAGCCAGCCATGATACAAAAATAAATAAATAAATTTAAACAATAAATAGATAAATAATTTTTTTTTTTTTTTGGGAGGCCACAGAGAAACTTCTCCTTTATTAGGAAAGTGAGGGCACAACGTGGCGGCAGCTCCTCCCTGGTCACATGCAGCAGAGCTCTGCTACCGTTGCACAGTGTCCAATGGAGTCGAAGTTCTCAGGGCACGCGAAAGAGTAACAGGCGCCTCCTTGTTTAACGCATTCAAATCCTGCATTTCTTCCTTCCAGACCTGCGAGAAGGCTCGACCCTATATTTTATATTCTTTCACTTGATGAAATTTTAAAGGCTGAGTTGTTCAGCAGCAATTCTTTGTCCATTTTCTCTTTTGACTTCATTAATTAAACAAATTGTTCTGAGTGTGCACTGCCCAAGAGGCAGCGTTACATCTCAGTTATCAACTCTATTGTGATAAACAAATTTTTAAAAAAAGAAAGAAAATAAGGAGGAATCCACACGGTTCTTACCTGCAAAGTAACGTGCAAAGTTATCTCCACCGTACTCTATTGGTCAAAATAGTCACAAGCCCACTGGATGCAAGGGAAGAGGACTTAGATCCCACCTTTCCATAGAGGGAAGTTTAACAAATTTAGCACCATATTTAACTTTTGTTTGTTTTATTTTATGAGACAGGGTCTTGCTTTGTAGTTCAGGCTGGCCTTGTGCTTACTGTGTAGCCCAGGCTGGCCTCTAAGAGGCGATCCTCCTGCCTCAGTCTCCTGAGTGCTGGGACTGCAGATGTGTGCCACCATGCTTGGCCAAATTGGGCACCATATTTATACCACCACATGTGGGTGATGCTGTTCACACTCCTCCCCAAACCTGAGTCTTCTCATCCCAGTAAATGGCATTGCCCAGGTGCTCAAACAAGAAGAAATCCAGTGTCACTGTCCACAACTCTTCTCATCCCAACTCCAGTCCATCAGCAAATCCTAACAGTGTCCTCACCAAGGCATATGTTGTATCCTCCCACCTCACCTCATCTCCACTGCCTCCAACTCTGCCTGGACACTGCTATCTACCATATAAAGGGTCCTTGCTCTTCTGTTCTCTGAAAAACACCAGAGTGATTTGAAAACAACTCTCAGCACTCTCCCCCTCTGAAAACACTAAGCCCTTTGTTGGAAGCAATCCTGTCAGGGCCCTACCATGACCTTCAAGCCCCTCTATGGGTGTCCCCTCAGTCCCCAGGGCTCTTCCCCTGTTCACACACACCTGCTTAGCTCCCCCTGCCTGAAACCATTCTTCAGGCTGTTGCTTCTTCCTGGCCAGCCCTCCTCCCAGTCTTCGCATAACTGTCCCTTTCTCACCCCTTAGAGTCTTATCTTAAATATCTCTTTACCTGAGAGATTCCCCATCCCCAACCCTATGTGCTTCCTAAAACTTTTATCACCGTCCTCATATTTTTACCTTTTTGTGTATTTTATGCCTGTCTCTCTCACCAAAATGCAAGCTTTGTACCAGCAGGGACTGGATCTGTCTCCTCAGCTCTTAGCTCTGTGTCTAACACATGGCCAGTGCGTCATTGGCTGGATGAATGAAGGTAACCCCTGCCTTTCTGGCTTTGGTGATTATAGAAGGGGGAGTGCCTATGGCTGTCTACTTTGGTCAACAAGAATGACACGTTTTGGACCACTGTCTCTCAGATGCTTCTTTTCATGCTCTTAGGGGCTTTCCAGACTGAGCAAGGAGATCTCACCTAGGGCCCGGGGATAAGGAGAGCTGTAAAATGTGGGCTTAGGGGGTCACTAGGGAGAAGGATGAAGAAGGCCAAGGGATATGGTGTGTTTGTTCATTCATTGTTCATTAGGCACCTGCTATATGCCAACCAGGGTCCGTGCCCCGAAAGGGTTCTCGGTGACTGGGAGGTAGATGAGTCCCCTGCGCTGGGACCATATTCTACCATGTGACTATGCTGTGTGACACAGTGGGAGGTCTAGCAACTCATGGGGACAGTATGCCTGGGGTCTCCACAGGTCTCTAGCCCAAGGCCTAGCACTTTACCTTCTTCCCTAGTCAGGAAGGTAAGGGTCCCAGACACCTTCCCCAACCTGCCTTGGGAGCCCTGATGTGAGACAGGCAAAGCAATAGGCAAAGAACAGAACCACCACCCTCTGCTCAAAAACATTGTTGCAGGCAGCTGAGTCAGAAATATTATAGGCTGACAGATAGGGCTAGGCGCTTAAGGAGATAGTATGAAAGACAAAATGACTTTGCAACTTTGGGAGAGACACCCTGGATGTGGGCCAGTCCTCAAGACAAAAGATCAAACAAATGCATACCTCCCTCAGGATAAACATCAGGGATTGATACTCTCAATAGGTCTCTCGCCTTGAAGATGCCTTGAAGAGTCACTCACCCAGCCTCTAACAGGAAAAGCTGGTGTTCTGTATATTCATGCCCCCTGGCTGTGTGGTTCCCTTTCCCATTTAGTCCTGGATTTAATCAGTATTACATGAGCAATTGTGCTTGTAATCTTACTGGCTGACCATAGTTTTGTTCCCATTGGTTGTCCCATGGTTTTGTCAACCTAGAACATGCAGCTTTAGTGAGTTCCCATGTTCTCCACCTTAAACCTGCTTTACCACATGGTTTTGCTCTATAAAAAATCTCTGGAAAAGACAGATTTGAGGGCAACCAGCTCAGGTCCCCCTTCTGTCCCTCTCTCGGACAGAATCTTTCTTTCCCCCAGTAAATATATTCTGCTCTTAACCTCCGCTGTTCCTAAAATTCATTCTTCAGATTTGGAGAATACAAACTTGGCCCAGCTGTCTTTCAGGTGGGGATTTTTCATTCCCCTGTATCAACATCACATGTGTGTACGATGCTACACCGGATGGCACACAGTGCATAGTGCTCGGAGTGTTCACAGGGCCTAGCTCCTCTGCTAAGCACTGGGCTTTCAAGATTATCTCCTGGAGGCCCCCAACAACCCCCAAGGAGGCACTAAAGGAGTAAGGATGAAAGCTGTCACCTAAAGGTCGCTCTGCTGTCATAGGCCTTGAAGGTTCAAGCTGCCGGGATTTGAGGAAGACCTATGGAAGCACTTCCTGCCCACCAGGACTGTGAGAAGCTGCAGTAATTCCCCACTTCGAAGCAGACAGCGTCCAAGATAAGCTCAGACCGTGGACGGGAGGGAGAGGAAGGGACACCACATGACCTTGCTCATTCGGATGCACTGATGCATTCCCCCGCCAGGCACTGGTGAAAAGACAGATGGGGAGAGCTCATTCAGGGCAGTGTGTGCCCAGACCTGGACCGACCCCATCTGAGGACAGCGTGGAGTGTAGGGGCAGATGAGAGGATTGTGGGTGACACCTGGCCCTTTGACCTCAATCTAGAATGTGCGTCGACATCCCAAGGCCCCAGGAACCGGGTTGGGCGCCCTCCCCTGCGCAGCCCCAGCGGCTGGAAGCGGCCGGGACCGCCAACGTCAACGCTGCCCGTCATTTCCGGCCCTCCAAGCAGGGCTGGGTGCGGAGGTGGAGGCTGGAGTCTGAGGGTAGGCAGTGGCGAGTATGCAGCTGGCTGTCGCCTTACGTCCTAGCCCCACCCGGTTCAGAGCAACGCTGGCCAGCAGGGCGTTTCCGCCGCGCAGCGCCTCCAAGCTCTGGTTCAGTGTCTGCGCCCTGCTCGGCAGCCAGGATCCGGGTTGGCTCTCTGGTCTCTGGACGGCTGGGTGTGCATGGGGTATCAAACCGAACCCGGGGATCCTAATGCGCAAGGTTTGGGGGCCATCGAGTCCACCCACGGCTTTGGCCATCTGAACCTCATTTTGATATCCCTGACAAAGAACACCAGGAAATAGGTTTCCTGGCATAGAGATGAAAGTACCCGGCTTTGGGGTTTGCTAAGGTCGGGTTTCTAGGTCCCACCCCTAAGCATAAATTACAGGCAAATGCCTGAAAAGGATCCCTGGGCTTGTTGGCTGCGAGCTAAGGGAGGTTGGGGAATTTCCGTCTTGGAAAACAGATCTGATGTTCCTCCTTATGGACTGGTTTAGAGAATACACAGTCTGCCAGGAAGGCACTAGGAATGGTCCCACTGGGACCCTTGGCCAGGGGCTTGGGGTTCCTCTGTGCCAGATCAGGCAGCACACCAGCACAGGTCTGGCACACACAGGCATCCCCGACCCTCAGCCGGCCCACAGCTCCAAGGGTCACTAGGACTTTCAAGGGGACCAGGAGGCTCCAGCCCCCTGGCCAGGTTGGTCACCCAGCTTTGGTCCCAGTCCCACCCCATGCCAGCCTGAGGAACCCAGCGCTAACATTCAGACTTCTCCACTGGCATGCTCAGGCTCTGGAAAAGTTTCCAGCACATCCCTGTTCCCTGCTGGCTGACGTGGGACCTAACCATCCCTGCCTGCAGCTGAATCAGAAAGGCGGCTACAGAAAAGTATGGCATGTGAGTTAGCCTTGCTGAAGCCTTGGCCAGAGTGGGCAAAGCTAAAAGCTGAGAGATGACCCAGGACCTGGCTGGTTTTCAGGCATGGGGTGGGAGCCATTCAGTGTACTGCAGATGCCTTAACTCCTTAGATGGAAGGTGACTCTTTAGGTTAGTGGGCCACCATTAAGGGGGAAGACCTACCAGCATCCCTACTCTCTAGGCTGGGCAAATGAAGGCAGCCCACCCAAGCTGGCAAGCTTTTGCTTTCCTCCAGAGACTGTCTAAGCACCCTGGAGCCACCCTGGGGGAACCTTCCCACGGGGGTGCACAGTTAAAGAAAGAAGCAGTTGGACAGTTTGGAAAGGTGGACAAAGATTGAATCCACATAGTCAGTGGACTTGAGAGCCTGACCAGATCCTTCTGGAGCTCAGCCACCTAACCCGCTTGTCCCTTAGACCCATTCTGTCACCACCTCCATGAATGGCATCATTGTCACCCTATTATGAAGTTACTCTGATGCTTCATTCAGTTCTACACATCTTACCCAACATATTTCTCATCTCTCTCCACCTTCCTGCCACAGTCTTGCCCATGCCTTACCTCCCTACTGCTGCCTCATGGCAGCCCACTAACCTGAATGTCACCTCCAATCCAGGGAGCTAAGGCACCTTCAACATACTGAATGGCTCCCACCCCATGCCTGAACACCAGCCAGGTCCCGGGTCGTCTCTCAGCTTTTAGCTTTGCCCACACTGGCTAACCCAAATGCCATATACTTTCCTGGAACTCATGTGAAAGGCTTCAGATTGCTCTTTCTGCTCCCTGCAATTTCAAGCTCCAAAATTACCAAAGTGATTATTTTATGAGTAAAAAAATCACAAAAGGTTATTATTGGCTCACTTTGCCCACTTAAGGGGAGAAAATCCTGATCCCTTCACATCCCTCTCACTCTAATTCTTCTCTACTTACTGCTCTCCAGCCATGCTAGGCATTGATCAGTTCCTAACATACAGTCAAGCCAGGCATGGTGGTACAGGCCTGTAATCCTGGCTGCCAGTCAGAGGCAGAATTGCTGTGAATTTGAGGCCAGCCTGAGCTACAGAGTGAGTTCAAGGTTGGCTTTGAACCGCGTAGTAAGATCCTGTCACACACACATACACACATACACACACACACACACAAAACCCTAACAGTGACAAGATAGCTCAGCAATCTAAGCCCTATGTGCCAGCCCCACCCCCAGGCACGATGAGTAGGCCACTGAGACCAGGTGCAGTAGCACACACCTGTAATCCCTGCACTGGAGAGGCTAAAAACAGGAAGATCACTACGAGTCCGAGCTGCATAGTAAGACCCTGTACCAATTAATAAAGTTTTTAAAAATAGAATAAACATCTAACACACAGTCAAGCTCTTTCCTACATCAGGGTCTTTGACTTTTAAGGCTCCTATGCCTGGGGCATTGTCCCCTAGAGCCTGACCTGGATGGTGTCATATCATCCTTTAGATACAGCTTAAGATCACCTTCTGAGGAAAGTGTTTCTGAAAAGCTACATCTGAAGCATCCCCAGACTCTTAGCACCTCATTAATTTCCTCCATAGCATGCACAGCTGGCTATGGTCATTTAGGTATCGTATCTCTCCCCCCGGAAAGAAAACTGCACAAGAGTGGGTACTGTCTGTGCCACAGCCATAGAGTGGGTTTCGTTCCTTCTTATGTAAACTATTTTACTATAGATCTTCACAAAATTGCTGACATCTAAGCATACAAGTAAACTTTCACACAGTGAACATAACTATGCAACTAGCACCCAGATCAGAAAATGAAATACCTCCTGGGCTGGCGAGATAGCTCAGCGGACTAAAGCACCTGCTTAGGCAAGCTTAGGCAGGCACAAGGACCGTGGTTAGATCCCCGGCACAACATGCTGTGCCAGTCCCACTCCCAGGGTGGGCTGAGCTGGGGGCATTATCCCCCAGAGTCCAGGCATAGTGACGAATATGCCTATACAATACCAGAGCTGGGGAGGCTGAAAACAGGAGGATCACTATGAGCCCGAGCTGTGCAGTGAGACTGTGTAACAACCAAATACATCTAAAAAAAAGAAAAAGTTCAGAGAATAAAACACTTCCAAAAGGAGAATTGGTGTTTAATGGGAGCAGAATTTCAGTTTTACACACTGAAAAGAGTTAAAGAGATAGATGATAAGATAGATGATAATGATCTTGACATTATGAGGGTATTTAACACCACTTGAACTATACACTTAAAAGTTGTTACATCAGTAACATCCTTACTTAATTTTTAAATTAAATTAAAAATAATTTGGCACACACAAAAGAGTTAGGATAGATATTGTCTTAGTTACTCTTCTCTCATTGCTGGGACAAATACCTAACACTCAAAATGAGGGAAGGAAAGGTTTATTTAGCTCACAGTTACTGGAGGTTTCAGTCCATATTCAGCTGGCTCCAAGGCAGAGAGGCACATGGCAGAGGGCAACCATTCTTGGCCAAAGCAAAGAGCAAGAGTGAAGGGAGGAGTAGCAGCAGCTCAAGCAGCTAACTGCTCTTCCTTCCTCACATTGAAATGTAAATTACCTACCCCAGGGGAGGTGCAGCACCCACAGCCACAGTAATCAATCGCAAACTCCAAAACCTGCCCCATGACTGCAGGAGGCTTTGGGGGGGACACCTATACACAAACTATAACAGATATA
>PVKN010013055.1:0-20231 GCA_004027915.1 Capromys pilorides
TGGAGGGGATAGTAGGGACAAGGCCCTTAGAGAATGTGTTTGTGAGCTTACAGGAGCTAATCCCTAGAGTCAAAACAGAGGTGGGGTAGGGCTGAGGTAACACCTATGGGCTGTGAGAGTACTTGGGGCAGGGGCATAGGTAGGCAGCTTGGGTGAGTGCAGGGCAGCAGATGGCAGTGGCTGAACGGTCATGGACTGAGGGGAGGCTGTGTTGGGGTTGGGTGGGAACAAGAGGGTAGTAGCACCCACTGGATGGGGAATGGGTGGGAGGCTATGAGGCCTGTGCTGGGAGTCCTGTGCTCGGGGCTGCAGCATGAACCTCTGCGTCCTGGCTACACTGTTGATAGTTCAGGCCCCAGCCAGACACAAGGGTGGCAAATCATTAGAGAGGCTGGTGGGGGCACTGCCCTTTGGCAGGTGATCACCTGGAAGTGGCCAGCACCTCTTCCATAGAGAAGTAGGATCTGTGTCTGTGCTAGGCCCAGTACCTGATGGGGGTGGGGAGGCTAAAGCCCATTTTGCTTAGCCCAAGAAAGCCAGGAGAGTAGCAGCAGCCAGTGAAAAGACCTAGGGAGGGGACAGGTCACAGGAGTAGCTAAAGGGAGTAACCAGGCAAGGTTGAAAGGTCAGGTGCCACAGCTTGCTGAGTCCCATCTCTTTCATCCGTCTTGTGGCACCTTGGACTGGGCATTGCGTCCATTTCCTTCTGAATCCTTTCTTTCTTTGCCTGTTCATTCATCTCCTGTCACAGGGAAAAAGACCTAGGCTTCCAGAAGGAACCTGGGGAGCTTTGTGGCAGCTTGGGGTGCTGCCCAGAGCTTGCTTCTTTAATCCTAACACAGCCAGCCCACTCTGTCCAGGCCTCCTAGGCCCAAGCAGCTCTGAAAGCCACCAGGGATAATGGGAGAAGTGGGCTATGGTCTGTCCCAGCCTGCTTGCATGGGGCTAGTACACTAGGTCAGGCTGGTAGGCTCAGCTGACCACTCAAGTCTTAACAGCTGCTCCTCTGGAGCTACCTCACAGCAGCTGCATGTCCCACCTGCCCCTCTTGTTTAGAGCCGCAGGCTCCTCCCCACCAGTGTCCCGGTGGCTTATATCCCAGGGTTCCTCCTGGAGCTGATATCAGGTGGCAGACTTCCTTGATGGTGTCACAGTAAGTCTAGGGATTTGGCCTAGTACTGGTACAAGAGGGTCAGCCAACCCACTCCAGGAGAACCTGTTTTCCTGGGGCATAATTCCCATGGAGTAACAGCAAAAAGCCAAGTAGATCAGAAGCCAGCCCAGACTTCTTCCTGATCTCACTTGCAGTCTTTGCCTGGGAGCCTCCTCCATACACCTTTCTGTCCCTCACCCTGTCCTGTGCTAACCTCTGGGTAGGGTGTGTGTGTGTGTGTGTGGTGGTGGTGGGGGGTTCAACCCGAGGTGGTTAGAACACCCCAGCTCTTTGTTTTGCCTGTTTCATTCCTCTGTTATCGCCACTCACCACGGTCCAGTCAGAGTGCATAGGGGCTGCTTCTTCTTGGAGTCAACCAGTTTCCCTAACTGGGTGTCAGGCACATATGCTGAGCAGCAAAGCCGCCAGAGCCAAGGTGCCCTTGAGCCCCACTTGGTCTCTCTGCCCTTCAGTGCCAGGGTTGCTTCTGGCAGTGAGCGGGAAGTGCCTGGTCAGGCCCTGGACTTCGGACTTACGCAACCAACCGTGTGGGGCGGGGCGCCGGCGGCGAGGGGGCGGGCTCGGCAGGCCCCTCCCCGGGGTAGGATAGGGCCAGCGGGACTGCGAGCTACGAGCTTCGGGACAAACCCAAACCCAAGGGACCTGGAACAGTTCCTCAAGGTGGGCTCTGCGCAGGGGTCCTGCCCTTTGCGCCAACTCATTCCCCACCCCTCCTCTGGTAACTTCCTCACTCCTTCTCAGGCCAACTCCAGGACTTCGGGCTTGGCCCCACTCCACCCTTTTATTATACAGGCCCCACTTGGTCCGCAGAACTGGTAAGACCCAGGCAGGGAAGGCTGAGGGAAGAGAGAAGCGGGGGTTCCTCCCACTGCCCACCCCAATCCAGGTACTCTATGCCAAAACAGCTTGGTCCTCTACCCAAGAGCACCAGGGTCCAGTGATTCCTTCTCTGCCCCCACGTGTTAACTTTCAGGCCAGCCAGAGCCCTGAGACCTGGGGGAGATGGGGGTGAGGGGACTAATCAGCTGGGGTCTGATACAGAGTAGCTTTTTTTTTGTACAGAATTTTACTGTGTTGTTCAGGATGGCCTTGAACTCACCAATGTAACCCAGGCTGATCTAGAACTGTGGTCGTCTTTCTGCCTCAATCTCTCAAGTGCTGAGATTCCAGGAATGTGCCACCACACCAGGCCTCAGCTGGGATCTGGTTCTGCTCAGTCGCCTTGGGAGCTGTTCTTGTAGCTCTAGCAGTACCTAGCCCCAAGTGGAGCCTCTGCCTGGTGATCAGCCCCACACAGACGTGACCCCAGGTCTCCTGCTGGCTGACAGCCTCCTTTGTCCAGTTCTCCCAGGGCTACCAGTTGAGGGACCACTGCTAGGCGCCAGCCGCACCATCATGGGTAGCCCAGAGGGCCGCTTCCATTTTGCCATTGACCGTGGTGGCACCTTCACGGACGTCTTTGCCCAGTGCCCAGGAGGGCGTGTGCGAGTGTTGAAGCTGCTCTCGGAGGACCCTGCCAACTATGCAGATGCTCCAACAGAGGGCATCCGCCGCATCCTGGAGCAGGTGGGTCTGGGCAGAGGAAAGGGGTCTGGGTAGGAAGCCTGGCTTGGGGTCTGATGCTGACTATATGGTCCCCAGGAAGGGGGCATTCTGTTGCCCCGGGACCAGCCACTGGACACCAGTCGCATTGCCAGCATCCGCATGGGCACCACTGTAGCTACGAATGCCCTGCTGGAGCGACAAGGGGAACGGGTGGCCCTGCTGGTGACAAGTGGTTTCAGAGATCTGCTGCACATTGGCACACAGGCTCGCTCAGACCTCTTTGACCTGGTGAGCACTCCCATGGCAACAAGGTGCCGGGGTATGTGGCCTTTATACCCAGAGTTGCTGTGACTTGGGGAAGGCAGTTGGTGGGAGGCTTATTGTTGGGCCAAGTCCACAGTAGTGGACAGAAGTTTCTGGGCACTGCCAGCTGGACTTTGTGTCCTCTAACCCTTAGAGTAGGCTCCTGGTACACTGTCCTGCCAATACCATAACCCTGTTCTGGACACTGTGAGCCCTGTTCAGGGTTGGGGTGGAACTCACACCCATGTTTGGTTCAGAAGAAGCATCCTGTATAGGGGCAGGGGAGCTGGCCACACTTCACTCAGATGCTGCCACCTGGGTAATCATTCCTGGGCCTGTCTGCCGGCTTGTTGGGACATATTCCCTTGCCTGCACTGCCCCACCCGCACAGGACTCTGAAAGGATTCTCAGGCCTGGGTGTCCCTGAGCCTCTGCCTGCCCCCAGGCTGTGCCCATGCCAGAGGTCCTGTATGAAGAGGTACTGGAGGTGGAAGAGCGTGTGATACTACACCGTGACGAGCCAAGTACTGGGTCGCCTGTCAAAGGTGTGGGTGCTGCCTTTGGTAGTGGGTCTGGGGCAGGCAGATCTTGGCAGCCTATGATTGGGGGTCACGGGCTCCTGTAGGCCGTACAGGGGACCTGTTGGAGGTGCAGAAGCCTGTGGACCTGGTCTCCCTGCGTGGGAAGCTGGAAGGACTCCTGTCCCGGGGCATCCGGAGCCTGGCCGTGGTGCTCATGCACTCCTACACGTGAGCAGGGGATCATGCTATGGGTAGAGGGAAATGGGCCTAGAGTGGTGGTGGTAGGGCACAGGGCCTCAGTGGGAAATAGTGTCCCTGGGTTTCTGTTATAGGTGGGCCCAGCATGAGCAGCAGGTGGGCATGCTGGCTCGGGAGCTGGGCTTCACGCATGTGTCCCTTTCCTCGGAGACCATGCCAATGGTACGCATCGTTCCCCGGGGGCACACGGCCTGTGCAGATGCATATCTTACGCCTACCATCCAGCGCTACATACAGAGCTTCCGCTGTGGCTTTCAGGGCCAGCTAAAGGTGAGGCCCCTGAACACCCCTTTCCATCCTTGCCCCTGCGCGTGTCCAGTACCTCACTTCCCATCTGTCCCATTACAGGATGTACAGGTGCTCTTCATGCGCTCTGATGGTGGCTTGGCACCTATGGATGCCTTCAGCGGCTCCCGAGCTGTGCTTTCTGGACCTGCTGGAGGTGTGGTTGGCTACTCAGCTACCACCTACCAGCTAGAGGGTGGTCAGCCTGTCATCGGCTTTGACATGGGAGGTATAAAGGCTGCATAGGGGCTTTGGGGGAGGCTTACCTGGGCACATGATTCTTTGGGTAACTCCCTAGCATCCAATTCTGTTCCAGGCACGTCCACAGACGTGAGCCGCTATGCTGGGGAATTTGAGCATGTCTTTGAGGCCAGCACAGCTGGTATCACTCTCCAAGCCCCACAGCTGGACATCAACACAGTGGCAGCTGGTGGAGGTTCGCGCCTCTTCTTCAGGTCAGCTCTTATCCCTTCACCTGGCCAAGACCCCCAGCTCTTCCTCCTACCCCACTTCACTCGCAATCCTCCATCTCCCAAGGTCTGGCCTGTTCGTGGTTGGGCCTGAGTCAGCAGGTGCTCATCCAGGCCCTGCCTGCTACCGCAAAGGTAAGAGCTCACATCTGCCCCCATGGGCCTTGTCCCCTACACACTGCCCCTGGCCCTCCCCATCCCTTCAGCCCCATCTCTACTGCCCACTCCTGGCCCCCTGCCTCTAGCCCCCATTTCCAGACTGTGCCTGCCTCCTAGGGGGCCCTGTGACAGTGACAGATGCTAATCTGGTTCTGGGTCGCCTGCTGCCTGCCTCCTTCCCCTGTATTTTTGGGCCGGGAGAGGACCAGCCACTGTCTCCTGAGGCTTCCCGAAAGGCTCTGGAGGGTGTGGCCACTGAGGTCAACAGCTTCCTGACCAATGGCCCCTGCCCAACCTCCCCGCTGAGCCTGGAGGAGGTGGCCATGGGGTTTGTGCGTGTGGCCAATGAGGCCATGTGCCGGCCCATCCGTGCTCTCACACAGGTATACCAACTTTTAGTCATTCTTGCTTGCCTGTCCTAGCCTAGCCCTGGCCCTTCCCTCATACCTCCCACTCAGCTGGCCTAACAGGGGTGAGAAATGGGGGGCTGGACAGGGATGGAGTGGGGAGAGGTCACTAACCCCTCCTGGATCCCCAGGCACGAGGCCATGACCCCTCAGCCCACGTACTGGCCTGCTTCGGGGGAGCTGGTGGGCAGCATGCTTGCGCCATTGCCCGGGCTCTGGGCATGGACACTGTACACATTCACAGGTAGGTCTGGGCGCAGGTGCCCCAGTGGGCATGTGTCCTGAACACATGTGGGAGCTGGCTTTGTATCACCTTGTCCTCCTCATCCCCTCAGGCACAGTGGGCTACTGTCAGCCCTGGGGCTGGCCCTGGCAGATGTGGTACATGAAGCACAGGAGCCCTGCTCTCTACCTTATGTACCTGAGACCTTCATGCAGCTGGACCAGAGGCTGAGTCACCTGGAAGAGCAGTGTGTGGATGCCCTGCAAGCCCAGGGCTTTCCCAGGTGGGCTCCCAGGGCTGCTGGGAAGAGGACCCTCATTATCCCTACCACAGCCTTGGTGGCTTTACTGCTTAACAACCTTCCACGTGGTCCTGGGCCCTTCAAGGCAATGATCAAGGAGGATCTTGGGACTCCGAGCATCTGAGAAAGCAGGACAGGTGTCCTAAGGCCACTGAATGAATCTTTCTGTCTACTCTAGGTCCCAGATTAGCACTGAGAGCTTCTTGCACCTGCGCTACCAGGGCACTGACTGCGCCCTGATGGTATCTGCTCATCAGCATCCAGCCACAGCCCACTCTCCTCAGGCTGGTGACTTCGGGACAGCCTTTGTGGAGAGGTACATAAGCCTCTTATCTTGGGAGGCTGAGGGTGCTCTGTAGGTCTAGTTGCCTTGCCCTAATGGCTTCCTGGGGTGGGTGAGTTATAGGTACATGAAAGAGTTTGGCTTTGTCATCCCTGAGCGACCTGTGGTGGTTGACAACGTGCGGGTGAGGGGCACTGGCCGCAGTGGTCTTCATCTGGAGGATACTGCCAAACCCCAAACTGGTCCTCCTCGTTTGGAAAAGGTTGGTGGCCTGTTTTGTACTGATCATCCACATCTGTGGGAATGGGGTCAAGGGGGAGGCCAAACCCGCTTGAGGGGCCACAGGGAAGGTGCTGGATCTAGGAGTCTGGCTCATTTCATACCTTCTGCAGGTGACCCAGTGCTACTTCGAGGGGGGTTATCAAGAGACACCTGTATACTTGCTAGGAGAGTTGAGCTATGGGCATCAGCTTCATGGGCCCTGCCTTATCATTGACAGCAACAGGTGGGCTGAGGTTTGGCCTGATTGGAGCCTTGAAGAGGTGAACTGTGGGGTCTCTTGGGGGTGGGTTCTCTGGCTCAAGGCTTCAGAAGCCTGAGACATTCATGGATCCTAATGTTGGGGTATCCCCTGGCTCAGGGATGTGGGATCCCTGGTTGGGGGGAGGGATTTGTCCTAGTTTCTTTCAGCCCCCATGTGTACTGCCCACCCCTAGTACCATCCTCGTGGAGCCAGGTTGCCAGGCAGAAGTGATAGAGACGGGGGATATCCGCATCTCTGTGGGTGCTGAGGCCCCTAGCAGAGCAGGTACCAAGCTTGACCCCATCCAGCTGTCCATCTTCTCACATCGCTTCATGAGCATTGCTGGTGAGTGACCATTGCTCTCCTCCCACAGGCCAGCTGCTTGTGGCATTGGGGTTCTGCTTACTGGACAGGTTAGGCACAGATGAGGCAGCTGATAACATTGGTTCCTCTCACAAAGTATATGATGAGAGTTGTATGCCAAGGGAAAGCATGACCAAGGGGAAGGGAAGGATCCCTGCTGGTGACAGGGCTGGTGGATTTGGGTTTGGGATGGCATCACCTGCTGCAACTGCAGGCTACAGGCAAGGCAGGAACCCTCACGTCCCTCATATCTAGGAACAGAAAGCAGGCTGGTGCAGTGAGTCCACCTGTTTGGGATTAGACCTTTGGAGGGTCAGTGTCTATGCCCAGAAATTAGGTTCTTGCTGTGTCAGGCAAGGCAGGGGGCAGAAGGGAGGCCCCCAGGTTCTTGTTAGGAGCTTCCGGCAGGCTGGAGAGAAAGCTGGTGTCCTCCACAAAAGGCTAAGACTCATTGGCTGCAGCTTTACCACCAAGGTAGACCTGGTGCCACCTTGGTCTTCCCGAGGACATAGGACAAACTACTGGAAGGCCATGTGGGTCTTGTTCCTCCCTTTTCTGGGGCCATGTTGTAAGTGATGGGGCCACTGAATGCCTGGCTACTCTATGTCCCCAGAACAGATGGGCCGCATCTTGCAACGCACAGCCATTTCTACCAACATCAAAGAACGCCTTGACTTCTCCTGTGCCCTTTTTGGGCCTGATGGGGGGCTGGTCTCTAATGCCCCCCACATCCCTGTGCATCTAGGAGCCATGCAGGAGACTGTGCAGTTTCAGGTACAGTGCCCCCCACCTCCACCTCCCACTTGCCCTTGCCTCTGTTTCCTTTCCCCATTCACCTACCTCCTGGTTTCAGATCAAGCATTTGGGGGCTGACCTCCACCCTGGTGACGTGCTACTCAGCAACCACCCCAGTGCAGGGGGCAGCCATCTTCCTGACCTGACTGTTATCACACCGGTGAGGGATGCTGCCTGGGTACTTTATGGTGGGGTGTGCAAAGGCAGCTAGCAGCTGACTATTGATTTCTACCTGTTAGGTGTTTTGGCCAGGTCAGTCACAGCCTGTGTTCTATGTGGCCAGCCGAGGGCACCATGCAGACATTGGAGGCATTACACCAGGCTCCATGCCTCCCCATTCCACCACACTGCAACAGGAGGGTGCTGTGTTTCTGTCATTCAAGCTGGTCCAAGGGGGTGTCTTCCAAGAAGAGGGTGAGCAAGAGTGGGGACCATGATGGGGGCTTAGCATGTTGGGATGCTCCATTGCTGCTGATAGCAGGCTGGGCTGACTCTTAGATACAGGTGGTAACCATACCATGCAGTTGGAAATCATCTCAGAGGTGACTAGAGGAGCTCATAATTCTACTGGACCAGGAAGGCCTTCTGGGAATTGTTTCAGTGGGGACTTGGCCAGGACACCCAAGGGGCAGAGTGTAGGAGGGAGAAGGGTCTGTTTCAAAGTGGGTGGTTGTTACAGTCTACCCAGGGGTCTGGGGGCTGCACAGAGCAGTGTCAGGAGTAAGGGTTGCCGGTCCTAGAGTCTTCTGAGCTTGCACTTGGATCTGAGTCCCTGGGCAGTAGGGCTTCTACAAAAGACTTTCAGTGGGACCTACAGTGTTCTCTCTAGAGGATGAGGATCCCTGAATGACCTGGAAGCCAGGGAGGAGCTTTCCAATGTGGCAGCTGGAATGCCCTAAAAGATGCTGAGCATCAAGTTAGGTGGTGGCTGGGGTTTGAAGGCAGTGAGGGATCAAGTTTGGACAGCTGGGGGATGGAGGCCTTGCACTAGGCCAGCACAGAGCAGCTGCAGGAAGGAAAAGGCAGAAGTGACCTCAGGTCAGAGATGTGGGAGGCCAGAAAGGTGTCCCAAGGTGAGGGGAGGTAACAAGGGCAGGGAGGAGGGTTGGAGTAGAAGAACCATGGCCACTCTCAGTGCAGCCAACACAAAATAATTGACCATGGTCATTAAGAGCTGGGGCCGGGGTGTAGATCATGAAAGGACAGTACAAACACAGAGCAGGAGGCAAAGTGGCCCTGGGGCCTCATATGAGCCAGACTTGAGGGGAGTCAGTTTTTCCCAGGTGCAGAATGGTCCTGGGAGCAAACCTGCACTGCTTTCCAGGATGGAAAGGGAATCCTTGCCTAGATTTGGGCACCCTGAAGTCTTTTGAAGGCCAGTGGCATCAGTGACTGAGGGCAGGGCAAGTGGAAGGTGTCAGGGAGGTGGTTTTTCTTCTGGGAGAGGGAAAAGGGATCTAGAAAAGGAAGAAATGAAAGAGAGATTTGTCGAAGGATGAACCTGTGTTTCCCTTGCCCCCAGTTATCGAAGGTCATTGGGCAAAGCTGTCTGCCCAGGGTGACCTGGGATGCTGGGCCATGAAAGTGTTCAGGGGACTTAAGTCAATAGGGGAGGTGAGGAGCTTGTGGAAAGCCAACATGGGGTGGGGGGCTGCAATGGCTGTGGAACAGGTGGCCCAGGAGGTAGAGCTAGCTCAATGCTGACTTTTTAATCCATCCAGCGGTGACAGAGGCCTTGCGGGCCCCAGGCAAGATCTCTGGCTGTAGTGGAACTAGGAACCTGCATGACAACCTGTCAGACCTCCGTGCCCAGGTGGCAGCCAACCAGAAGGGCATCCAGTTGGTGGGGGAGCTCATCGGGCAGTACGGTCTGGATGTGGTGCAAGCCTACATGGGCCATATTCAGGTGGGTCTGAGAATAGGTACATGGGGACAGTGCTGTGCCTGTCTCGGGACAGCTGGGCCACCCTGAAAGTGGCATAGCTGTAGCTTCTCTCCTTGCCAGGCAAACGCTGAGCTAGCAGTCCGTGACATGCTCCGGGCCTTTGGGACCTCCCGGCAGGCCCAGGGTCTGCCTCTGGAGGTGTCTGCAGAGGACCACATGGACGATGGCTCCCCCATCCACCTCCGTGTGCAGATCAATCTGAGTCAGGTCAGGACTTTTGGAAAGACAGGGAGAGACTGTCAGAACTCAGAGGCCTTGCTGGCTGCAGAGCTGCTGAGCTCTCCCCTTTCCTGCCCCTCTTCCTCGTAGGGCAGTGCTGTGTTTGACTTCAGTGGCACTGGGCCTGAGGTGTTTGGCAACCTTAATGCCCCTCGAGCCATAACACTATCTGCCCTCATCTACTGCTTGCGTTGTCTTGTGGGCTGTGACATCCCGCTCAACCAGGTTGGTAGGGGTGTGGTATATGTGGGAGATCCTCACCAAGGCAAAATCACCCCCAGCCAATCAAGAGTTGCTTCAGGGGCCAGAACCTGCACCAGAACCTAACTGCACCTGGTTATCTCCTACCTGCACACAGGGCTGCCTGGCTCCTGTGCATGTGGTGATTCCTAGAGGCTCCATCTTGGACCCATCTCCAGAGGCTGCAGTAGTGGGTGGCAATGTTCTCACATCGCAGCGTGTGGTGGATGTCATTTTGGGGGCCTTTGGGGCCTGTGCAGCCTCCCAGGTACAGCTGGACAGGGTAGCTGTTAGACTGGCTGGTGGTACAGGGAGTATGTGCCCCACCCCAGCCAAGGGCAATGACAACTTCCTTGCTAGGGTTGCATGAACAACGTGACGCTGGGCAATGCTCACATGGGCTACTATGAGACAGTGGCTGGAGGTGCGGGTGCAGGACCAGGCTGGCATGGGCGTAGTGGTGTACATAGCCATATGACCAACACGCGCATCACTGACCCTGAGATCCTGGAGAGTCGGTGAGCAGGGTGAGGGGTGGGTAACTGGGTGGAAATGCATTTGGCTGACCTGAGCCCCTATCTATGCAGGTACCCTGTTATCCTGCGGCGCTTTGAGCTGAGGCCAAACTCTGGGGGTCAAGGCCGCTTCCACGGTGGTGATGGTGTAATCCGAGAGCTGCTCTTTCGTGAGGAAGCCTTGCTGTCTGTGCTGACTGAGCGCCGTGCATTCAGGCCCTATGGCCTCCATGGTGAGGGGCTCCCAGCTTACTCTCTAACCCAGTCTAGATTCCACGCTTGACCTTGCTGGGTCTCCCCTCCCCATCTCCCCTACCTCCCTGGACACTCTTGTACTCTGCCTCCTGCTGCAGGGGGTAAGCCAGGTGCCTGTGGCCTAAACCTGCTGATCCGCAAAGATGGGCGCACAGTGAATCTGGGTGCAAAGACATCAGTGACTGTGTACCCTGGGGTAAGAGTCATCTGCTATTTCCCATCTCCTCTTTCAACCTTCTACTGAGTTATAGTCCCTAGCCCTTTGAGACTTGTAAGTCACTAATTTGCCCAAACTTGCTACAATCCTCTTCCTCAGTCTCCCAGAATGCTGAGATTACAGGTGTGTGCCACTGCATTGGTAGACTCTGAGGAGGTCCAGAGGGACTGCTTTGGCTGGGGGCAGGGCATGCCTACTCTGAACTTATACCTGTTCTCCACAGGATGTGTTCTGCCTTCATACTCCTGGTGGTGGGGGCTACGGGAACCCAGAAGATCCTGCCCCACCTCCTGGCTCACCCCCACAATTCCCAGCCTTTTCCCAGCGTGGCAGTGTTTATGAGTACCGCCGGGCTCAGGAGGCTGTGTAAATGCCCCTGCAATAAAGATTTCCTTAAGTCTCCTAGTTCTGGAGTATGGCTGTTTCTGCACTATGGTCTGTGTGCAAGTTGGGAGGATACTGAGTGGTCCATGAGCCCTGCCAGGATTCTACTGAACATCCTTTTCTACCTTCCTAGGGCAGCAGTTAGGGGTTGAGAGGTGGTCCCAAAGCTAGCTGACCTAACCACCCGCCACCCAGAGTGCTGGCACTTCCAGAACATGATACAGTCAAGTCACTGGGCCTGCCAGGGTTTAGCTGGGTGGTCTCATTAGGGCTCCTGCCTGGCAGAGGTGGAAATCTTTCACTTGCTCCATGGGCCAGGGCAGAGTATCCCTTGCTGTTTGATTCCTAGCATTCCAACCTCTGCAGCATCCCAGAGGCTTGCATGTGTTTGGGATTAACCCTGTAAGGGGCTGAGGAGAGTGGACTCAGCAGGACCCTTCCCAGAAGGGTCATTTCCAGCTTCTCACCCAGGCACAGTACCAGGGCCCAGGGAACTAGTTGGTAAAGGACTTGGAAACAGCTGAGGAGCTTGTGCTATAGTGGCTCCCACATATGATGTGCTCAGTGGGACCTTTGCCCTGCCTTGCCCAGAACTTCACCTCATCTAGCAAGTAGTCAGGAGGCTGAGACAGGTTTGCTGCTAGTTCATGGCCAGCCTGGGGTACCTAGTGAGCTCAGCGTAAACTGCATCTTAAGCAAATCAACAAACCATTGGCTTCAGACTGCTTGACCTAGCTGTCCAGCAGTGACAGCTATGTGTAGCATCAAGGCTCATCCTTTTTTAGAGCTGGGGTGTGCAGTGGGATCATCCCAGGGATACTTGGCCCCCAACCAGATCCTGATCTGTTCACCCCCAAGGCATTTCTGGGCACTTGCAGTATTGGGCTCAGTGAACAGACTAGAAGGTGGGGAATAGAGATACAGGTTGGAATCTGCTGCTGCCATGGAGAAAAGTGTGTGGGAGGGCAAGGGCTTTTCTAAGGGCTCACCAGTTGGTGTGTCACATGCGTGTGGTGTAGGAGCCCCTCAATGAGACACCTATCCAAGATGCCTAGCTAGCTTCACCTCTAGTGCTAGTAGTAGACCCATCTCCCTTTGCCCACTTTACCCTGAAGCTCATTCCTTTCCACTTAGGCACCCAGTGGCGGGGGTGGGGAAGGCCTGTATCCTAGTGGACAGCAGACCCCTGGAGGCCAGTGCATTCTCCTAACAGGCACTGGGGAAACAACAGAGGGTAGTGTCAGCAGCGGGTAATGTGACAGCTGGAGGAGCCCTCTGCCTAGCAGCTTGAAATTGGTCCCAAGCTGCACACACAGTGTGCTCAGGTTGTGCAGGGGCTGCATGGAGATCAAACAACTCTTGTAGGCATGCAAGGTCCAGATGCATGGTGACCCAAGCCATAGCATTGCACCTAATATGGCAGACCACAGCTGGCTGCATCTGGTAGTTCACAAAGTGAAGCCACAGGCTGGTGAGCAGGACAACAACAAGCATACTGTGCCTATGCAGCAGATTGCTAAAGCGCATCAGCCTGTCAAGTAGCAGATACAGATTGGCCTTACAGCCCTACATGAGACATTCTTTTGTCTCGTCCACCCCGAAGCTACAGGTGGACATGAAGGACTCTACGCCATGCAAACAGAATCTGGGGTGCAGGCACACATTCTGAGTGTGGGCAGGTAGAGAACTGCTAAGAGGAGGACAGTGCTGCATCTGGCTCCTCACCTGTCAGGTAGGGCCTTAGGCTCCCCAGGTCTCCCCTGGCCACCTCCCCATAGCATTGCAAGTTCTGGCTCCTGAGTGCAAAGACCTAAAGCCAATGGGAGGCAACTCACTGCTCTGCACAGTCCTCCAAAAAGCTGGCTCATAAGAGCTTACACTCTGCAGACAGTAGGGACTTCGAATCTGCCATGTGATGACCCCTCCTGAACATGCCAGCCAACTAGAAACCAGTACCCACTCCCTGAACACTCTCTGGCAGTAGCTTCATAGGTTTCTAGAAGATACTGCCACTCCCAGGCTCTGCTTGTTCCCCTTGGGTGCCTTTTTAATTCCAGCTGTGACCCAACACTCACCCTTCAATCTGCCTGATGCAAATACTTTTCATCATTATCACCATCATCATTGTGCTTTGTTTTGAGACAAGGTCTTGGTATGTAGTCCAGGGTAGCATTGAACTAGGTGATCCTCCTGGCTCAGCCTCCCAAGTTCTGGGATTATAGGCATGCACCATTATGTTCAGCCAAATGCCTTTAAATGATACTGCAGGTTTGGATCAGGACTGCCTTCCACCCAGGTTGCCAAGGAGATAGAGGGGCTTTTAGTTGTCCTCTGGTCAAGCTGGAACAGGTCCTGCTCTGACTGTCCCAGGGACTGAGCCAGAGGCTGAGCTGTCTGACTGGATCCCCTGAAGTTGCCAGAGTACTGGGGGTGGGAGGGGCAGAAGGCAGCAAGCTCCTAGGGCCTGGCATCCAGGGCTGAGAGCTTCAGTATATTCCACACCCCTCTGTCCTGAGCTCTTCACTTTGTAGTTGACAGGACTCTTGTTTGGACCCAAGCCCTGTGGCCCCTCCTGCCAACTTGACTGGCAGTTGCTGGTGCTTTGGGACCCTCCTCAGTTGGTGTCTTTCTCGCCCCCTCCCTAGCCCAGCCTGCCAACTCCCCAGGCAGGGATTGCTCTTTCCTGCCATATGGGCCAGTGGACACTCTAGGCTTTCCCATGCTCCCTTCTTTTCCTTCACCCCCACCCCATCCTGGCCTATACCTCTTAGCTTTCCATACCACCCACAGCCCTTCCCATCTTAGTCTAGTCGCCACCAGTATTCAGTCCTACCCCAGTCCCCCACTGCTCCCCTGTGCTGCTTCCCTATCCAACGGGTGTGCCTGAGCCCCTCTCCAGCTCTGAGCTCCAGGCCCTCCAGGCCTCCAGACTTTGGGCATCTTGGAAAGGGGCTAGCATCTCCTTGGCTGTCCTCTGCTCAGGAGGTTGAGACTGTTCTCTTCTGGCTGTCTTCCCTCTGCTGCCTTCCTGCCTTCCAGGCCCTGCAGCTCCCTGTGCCCTAGTTCCTACCATGGAGGGAGGGACTCCCCTCCCAGCCTGCTCCACTCTGTCACAATTTTTGTTCTTCTTGATCCAAACCTCACAGTTTCCATTGCTTCCACCACCAAGAAAAGGATATCTGGGGGCTTCTGACCATTGCAGCCAGCTGCCAAGCCTTGCTGCAGAGCTCTCTCCAGGGTATGGGTGTGGAACTCCACAGCAGGCAGGATGAAGGAGCCTGCTGCAGGGGCCTGGCAAGCCACTCAAAGGCAGCAGCACCCCAGAACAGCCTGGGCCCAGTGGTAGCCTTTGTGGGAAAATTTAATGGCTGTGCACAGGACTGCAGAGCAGAGCAAGCCTGGGCCAGCCGGACGCTAGTGTCACCAGATGAATATTGGCTTGCCATCATCATGTGCCAGCTGGTTGAGGCAGGAGAGCAGGAGCAATGCATCAGTGAGAATGTTAGGGTGCACTGTCTCCACCAGCACTCGCTGCAGGAAGTCCATAGTGTAGGAGCCACCCTCGGATGCAGCCAGCTCTGGCCGCTCACGCAGTATACCATAGGCGTTCACTAGCTGCTCTGTCAGGGCAGGATGTACCCGTCCATTGTAGCCCAGACTCTGCAGCTTGTTCATGATGCTCACATAGCGTTGTGTGAGTGTCTGGCACAATTCCTCATCCAGCTTGTGGTCATTGGGGTTCAGAGAGGCCTGTGGGGAAAGTGGCCATCAGAGACATTCTCTCCCCATCCTGGTGCACAGGCAGGCAAGGGGACTAGAGGGCAAGTGTGGCTGAGGGAGGCTGTTGGGTATGGCAGGCCACAATCTGAGGGGGTGCACAAGGAGAAGGTCCAAAGGGAGAGACCAGAGGGAATGTAGGGTATGGGAGCCCGGGGTGCTGAACCTGAGGGAGAAGCCCCAAGGCTGAGTCCAGCACACACAGGGCCAGTGGCTCCCCAAAACGTCTTAAGGACCTATCCTTGTGGCATGCTCCACCTACCAGCAGATATTTGAGATTGAGATGAGGTCACCTGGAAGAATAGGTGGAAATGTAGACACATAAGAGAAATGAGGAGGCTTTGCATGTCTCCAGAATTGCCTAGTCCCAGAGTTGATGGGTCTTTCCCAGGCTTCCTCGTGGCTCCTCTGCCTGCTGTCTGTCTGCCTCCTCTGAAGGTTTCCTCCTTTATTATCTTGGGTTCCATCCTGAGAGAGCCCCCTAACTCCAGCATTGAGGGTCCTAGTGGCCCCAGTGCCTGGACAGGCAGCTCAGATACACTGATTTGGTCTCTACTCACTTTCTCATCCACTGTACCACCAACTGGACATTGATGTCATCAGGCAAAGAACCTTTCTAATTACTACTAAGTGCTTCTGTTGTACCAGTTATCTTTCTAATTATATATATATATATATATATATATATATATATATATATATATATCTCCTATATATATTTAAGACCAAGAAGATAGGGCTTGCTTGGAAAGTACAGGGCCTGAGTTCAATCCCCAATTCCAGGAAAAACAAAGACAAAGATGATAAAAGAGGTGCTCAGTTTAAGATAAAGAAGTAACCTTCTTAAGAGGAAGGAAGCCAAACACTTCTTTTTTTTTTTTTTTCCAGCTTCTGCTGTACCAAAGCACATGGCTTTTGGAAGGCAGGTGGCCACAAGAGGGTGGTGGGACTTCCACTTACAGGTGAGCACCTGAAGCAGAGCGCTATTTCTTCAGGGGCATCTGTGCCAGATTGGGGATGTTAGACTAGTTGCCTGCATGTTCTCCTGGGTTAGTGGAGTGTCCTCTAGGAAAGTCCATTGTTTTATTGGGATTTTTCTGGGTAGCACAACAAACAAGTCCCCCCCCTTTTTTTTCTAGAACCAGGGATTGAACTCAGGTCTTTGAACTTGCCAGGCAAGTGCTTATTCTACTGAGCTATCTCCCCAGCCCCTAAATAAGTCCAATTTTATGTCCATCCTGGAGCATCTCTAACCTCCTGAACATGTACAATAAACTGTTTCCTATTTATATCAGCTAGTATGGATTTTGTTGTTGCAACCAAGCACACTGACTGATTTGCCTAAGAGGAGGTCTGGTGAACAGCCTGAAATACACTTCACACTTCATGAGGAGACTTGTGTTGTCAAGTAAATATAGGACAGAGTTGTCCACATGATCTTGTTCTTGGAGTATCCCTCCAAGGATCTAAATATCAGCTATTATATGCTAAATAAAGAGATGAGACTCAGGGTTTGAGGCGTAGTTCAGCTTGCCTAACATGCAAAAGATCCTGGGTTTATTCCTAGCACTAAAAAGGGAGAGGAAGAGAGAGTGAGTGAGAAAGATTTAAGGAAATTATGAGTAACAGGATTGCACAATGTGTACATGTATCCACATGTCATATGGTACCTCATTAATAATGTACTTTTTTGTTCTTTTATATCAGTTTAAATATATATATATATATATATTTTTTTTTTCAGTTTAAGTATATTTGATTGAAAAAGGAATAGAAAAGTTGCATTGGCCGTAAAGAAAGCCCAAGGTCATATACAACCTATTAGAACATACACGAGGGTGTGGCAAGGTTTCTGGATGCCAAATCATTTTGCAGAAGTCAAAACATTCTTAGCAGGCCAGTGAATGACAGCAAGGGGCACTAGATACTTGTGGCTGTGTCCAGGGCCTCCTTACACTGTCTCTGTTCCTCTCACATGGACATAGCTGGACTCAGGGTCTCCTAGACTAGGCTGCTGAGAACAGAGCTCAGAAAAGTTTTCCATAGAGGAGATCTTGGTAACTGCATAGAAGGAGTGATGGGTGTGACCAATAGGAATGCTTTTAAAACATGTTTTATAAGTTGGCTTATAAAACATGCCATAACTGCAAACTCATAAAAAACCACCCAGGTTTAATGAAAAGTCAGCAGAGAGTCTTCACTGAATAATGGGGCTCAATCCAAGCTTTTCAGTCATGTGGCCTAAAGTTATACGGCAGTCCTGAAGCAAACGACTAGATCTGAGCAGAACTTAGGGAGTCTAGCAGCCACTGGTACTCGAGTTCAGAAAAGCAAACTGTTTTGAGGAAAGGAAATGAAGGCTGGGCCAAGTGGACAGATGCCGATGTGGATCAACAAATGCTCCCCACTAGGCAGTGGGATGGGCTGGAACCCAGGCGGTAGATTATGATTCCTAAATGGGACTAGACATTAGTTCAAAGTGGAGCCTATGGAGAGCCACTCTGGGAGTTAGTCCAGGTCCAGAAAAGCAGGTCTCTAAAGTGGGGCCCTAGAGCAGCTTCTCCCAAGAAGAATGAGGGTCTCTGGGAAGCAAGGATATAATGGCCAAAGTGCTAGCCACTGCTGATAGAGGAATGATGGGTGCGGAAGTAGTGATGAAATCTCTTGGCACAGTGTGTAGCATGAAGTTGCCAAAGGGGTTCAGAGGGTGTCGCACTGGTCTGCATTCCTCAGACACTGAGAGAAACATTGCTCTTTCCTCTTCTGTTTTTTCACTGAGTCACCCGTTAGTGCTGTGACTGGCAAACTTTACAGCCTAGGTAATAGCTCTTAAGCTAAGGAACCACAGGAAGAGGGTACCGGCACAGCCAACCTCTATTATCAAAGGTCCACACATTTTATCAAATTCCATGTAGATGTCCATTTTCACACAAGAAGCTTCTTTTTATAGTAATTTCTATAGAGACAATGAGACTTTTGCTTATCATCAAATGTTGTCTTTGCTAACTAGAAATCAGATGCCAAAATTTAGAGACCTAATTATGTTTTTTATAACTTGTTTGCCAAGTTTTAAATTACCCCAGGCAGTCTGCATTGCAACAGTGGTTGTGGTCTTGGACATTGATGAAATGTCAGCAACTGGACCAGAGGGTTCCCTTGACGTGAGCAACATAAACCACAAGGTGCTGAGGATGATGACCTGCAGAGATAGTGGTCTACAAATACCTTAACCCAACCAATATAAAGCTATGCAAGATTTGAAACAGTTTTTCCCTGGAACTTGATGAACTGATGCTAAAACTCACACTGAAGGGAAGAGCCAAGTTGATGTAGGAGAAGAGCAAGAAGGGGCCTGACCCAAGTGCAGCCCAACTCTGTGGACCTCCTATAATGAGGCCGGTGTGGGCGAGAGTGAGATAGACTGGAGAGCCCACACAGCTGTAGGTTTCGGTGGGCACCAGTCCTGCTGGGGCCTGATCATGCCAGGATCTTATACCTGTGAGCCCAGGAAGGCTGGCCAGATGGCCACATTAGTACAGTCCTGTGAGGTTCCCATGGTTGGCTGTGCATCTCAAAGGGAGCTCTCCCCTGCCCTATCAAAATAGCCCTCCTTGCCTCCTATCTTGCTGCCCCTTATCCCCATCTCTATCAGGCCTAGGGGCTGTCCATTCACTCCTACTATCTGAGGCTCTGCTCTCTGCCTACATGCTGGCCTGAAGGCATACTGACATACTGGGCCTTCTGGGTCCTGCTGGCTTCTGAGGCTAGATGAGGGCTGTCAATCCTCAGGAGAGGAATGCCCCCTTTACACTATCTGGTAGGATCAATTATGGGAAGGAATCAGATTCAAGTGAAAATATCAAATTCCAAACACTTCAGAAAAATATAGAATAAATAGAATGTGGAAAATACAGAATACTTTCAGGATTTTCTGATATTGAAGAATTTTTTAGTTCATTAGTACATGTGTGTAGTACATAATGTTTATATTCCTTGTGGAAAGTTGGTACATGTACATAACCTCTCTACTTCCTAGTATCTGTGTATTATTTTGCTGTTTATTTTGACTCTGGGTTTTTCATTTAAGAGAAACCATATGATATTTAAGTTTTGTGTCTGAATAGTTTACTTAGGAAAGGATTTTTAAAGCAAAACATGAAGTATACAAATAATAGTGGCAAAGGTTGACAGTTCTGACATTAAAATTAAATACAGGGCCAGGGAGATATAGCTTAGTGGCATAGCACCTGCCTGGCAAATGAAAGGTCCTGAGTTCAATTCCCAGTACCAAAAAGAAAATAATAAACAAACAAGCAAATATCTAACCAAAAGGAAAGGGCAAGCTCAAACCAATCTCTGAAATCAATCCATGTAACCAAAAGTTACTTCTGCCTAGATTTTACATGTAAGCCTACAATCTACAAATAAAGGCAGCTTAAAAAGGGTGAGATGGGGGAATGGCTGGGAGCTGGGTTCTGCGGCAGAGGCTTATAATCATAGCACTCTGGGAAACTGGGATGGAAGAATCATAAGTTTGAACCCCACCTGGTAACTTAGTGAGACTGTCTCAAAATTTTAAAATGAAGGCTGAGGACATAGCTCAGTGGCACAGTGCCTGCCTGGCAAGCAAGAGGCTCTGAGTTTCAATTCCCAGTACCAAAAAAACGAAACAAAACAAAAATTTTAAAATGGAGCCAGGGGCCGGCGAGATGGTTCAGTGATCTAAAGCATCTGCTTAGGAAAGCTCACGCAACTGCAGGGACTGCGGTTCGATCCCCGGCACCTTATGCTGTGCCAGCCCCACCACCAGGGCGGCTGAGCCAGCCATAAATTAAGTAAATAAAGAAACAAGCAAACAAATAAATAAAAATAAGATAAAATAAAAAAAAATTAAAAAAATAAAAAATAAATAAAATGGAGCCAGGCATGGTGGCGCATGCCTGTAATCCCAACACTTGGGAGGCTGAGGCAGGAGGATCGATGTGAGTTTGAGACCAGCATCGGCTACAAAAGTGAGCTCAAGGCCAGCCTGAACTGCATAGTGAGATCCTGTCTCAAAAAGACAAAAG
>PVKN010013056.1:0-20224 GCA_004027915.1 Capromys pilorides
TGAGGGGAAGAAAAGTATTTGGTAGAAACATCTGGAATCCAAAGTTTCTGAAAAGGACTGCCTTGAAATGTTATGCCTGTAAATGTTATTTTATGGGCATTATAAAGCCACACACAATTAAGAAGTAAATTAAGCATGGAAAAGCCACATCACTTTTCACAGGCATGTATCACCAGTGTTTATAATATGTGAAAAATGTATAAAAATGGAGCTTGATAGACAAAGAGTTTAAGTAAATTGTCTTCTACAGATATCAAATTTAGGGCAATATAGATAATACTAATATAATTACTAATGTTTTTGAATCTCACCTAAGCTACACAAAAAGATGAACCTTTGCTGTATGTGTGACTATTATTGTTCAATAGAATATAACACCTTTGGTACCCAATTTCAAATAAATTAAAACCTGAGGTGGTTCACATTGTAAGTGATTTCTGTCCCTGGAGGTTATCCCTTGATTTCTGAGAATTTTTTAAGCAATGATTGAATAAATAGTAGCTTGATTTTTGAGAAAGGCATAATGGACTTTCCACATTCTTGAGTGTTATCAACAGACAACAAAAGCTGCAAATGAAACACCTGATTTTGTTCTAAAGATGAGAAATGAAGTTAGGTATCAGTCTAGTTTAAAATAAACTGGTTGAAATTATTTCCACTATGATTCAAATCAATTAAAAATTAGTGACCACCAAATGCCTATGTTTGCCTATGCAAACAGACACTATGTAGTAAGTAATCTAAATTATTTCCATTTATCTTCAATAAAATATTTGGAAAAACTGACTTAGGAAATCTTCTATTCTGTGTAATTTGAGAATAAAAAATGATTATACAGAATCCTTACAGAAGGCTACGGATATAGCTCAGCAGCATAAGCGCCTGCCTCGCAAGTACAAGGTTCAGAGTTCCAACCCCGGTACTGCCAAACAAAACAAAACAAAAAAACAAAGAAAGAAAGAAAGAAAGAAAGAAACAAAGAAAGACAGAAAGAAACAAAGAAAGAAACAAAGAAAAGAGAATCCTTACAGAATTCACAAGAGAACACTTTGGAGGTAGAATGTCTTAAAGGAATATGATTCACCTTTAAGATGTTATTTTATGTGTGTACATAAAACACATACACCAACACTCAAAGATACAGAAAATATTTTAAATTAAGAAGCATTTGAAGGTTGAGACAGAAGATCTACTTATGGGGTGAAACATTTTATTACAGATGGGAAACATATTAATACTCTACAATATACAAAAACATTTGGATCACATTTAGGTGGGAAAGGAAAGTAAAATGTGAAACATTGTTTGAAGGCTCATGCTTTTTTTTTGTGAAGCTCAAGCTTATGATATAATTGCAAAATAGTTAAAGCATTCAGTAAATTTTCTTTTGAAAACTAAGCATTGGGTGATGAACAAGATCATATTCATCTTTCTTGTGTGAACATGAATGTGGCCATCTTTTCCAGAATCATGGAAAAATTAATTTCATGAATGGAGGTTATCACTGTACTCTAATATATTTTATGTATCTCCTCTTTAGATTATTATCAGGGTTGTTTCCTTTATTGATTCATGTAGCTAAGTGAAAACTACTTTAGCTTTCTATTTGGGTGTTCACATTCATGCACCATACATTTCTATCATCAACAAAACTGAGATACATTGTTAAATGATACTTACTAGAAGCTTATTTGCACCCCACAAGAAGAAAATCCTAGATCCTAGCATTTTGTGTGACGTGAAGTTTCCTCCACAATTTCCATTAATAATTCATTAATTACTCTCTTTTATCCATTATTGAATTTAAAGGCCCAAAGATTTTGTACACCAAGCCAATATTTTATTTTTAAAGGAAAACACTAAGCTTGTTGTTTCTTCCCACCTGATCTAGCAATTCCATTCCAAGGTGCACTACACAAAGAATTGAAAGCCTCATCAAACAAAAGATTGTACATAAGCACTGATAGCAATACTAGTCATGAGATTCAAAAGGTAGAAACAACCCAAGTATCTATTAGTAGACGAATGGTTAGACAAACTGTGATAAATACATACATCCCCATATGCACACACACAATTGAATATTATTCATTCATCAAAAGGATTTAAATATTGATACTTGCTTCATGGATGAACATTGAAGACATTATGCTAAGTGAAAGAAGCCACACCTGAAAGGCCACATATTGAGTATGTCCATTCATAGTAGCTTTCCAAAGCAGGGATGGGTACTTAATGGTAGGCAGAGGCTCTGGTAGAAAGGACATGGGGACTGACTGCTTAGTGATTGCAGTTTCCTATGGGGGGAACTAAACAATGGCAATAGTTCTAAAACATTACAAACATAGTAAATGTCACTACTGATAAACTTAGGTTATGTGTAATATATATATTTTCTCCCTGAATCTCTTTCATCCCCTTCTATGACCCTATGAGGCACTGACTAGGACTGAGGGAGATCTTCAAACGAAATAAAAGCTCACTTTCAAGGTGCAAGTATTAAATTTCTGGAACCATTATTCACATATTCATTTCCAAGGAAGAGGCTGGGGAAAGTAAGAAGGAAGTAGGATATCTACCAAGAAAGAACCCCAGAGTAAAAAAGGTGCCATTAATCCTGCCTGCTAAGTAAAGATTTTGCAGTAGTGTTTTAGGTGGCTTCTTAATGTGATAAATTGTGTTTATGATTCTGAGCAGGAGATTCTTTGCTGCTGAATCAGTTTTGGTTTTCATACTTCTGCTTATTAATGAGCCAACAAGTGACAGCTGAAGTTTATGTCTGCATGGCCATTTTCAATAGCTAAATTATAAATGACAGGCCCCTGGTCTAGATCCAGCCTTGAAGGAAGCAACCAGCATTTATAAATCTTAATCTCTGCAATAAATAAAACAGCATGTTAAGAAAAACCAAGCTACAAACATCAGACACTACATCTGTCACAGTTTTTTGAGAAACATCGTGGTACTATCTCGTTGACATCTTCCCCATAACTGAAAACTATCTCCCGAACTGGAACTATCTGGTTGGTGGAGGTTCTAAGGGACTCACCGTGACTTCCCCATGGGGTTTGCTATTTTAGTATCTGGCTAACTACAGTTCTGTTTTCTGTGGCAATATTGGGGTGTAGAGAGGTCACAATATGCAATGTGAGAAGGCTTGGCTTTGCTGCTAACTGGGTAGGGTCTGACCTTGAATTTCTCTTTCCATAATGCAGCAAATATTTCTTGATTGCCTCTAATACATAAGACTCTTCCTGAAATACAAAATCCACCAATATGCTCTTACCTATTTTGAGAGTCTTTTATGTTCCAGACACATATATTACCGGTAATCTTCATGACCTAGATTTAGAGATATTCAAAATTTTCAGAAGGCATAGCTGTAGTTTAGAGAATAAGATGTTCTTATCCTTGAGACATTTACAGTTTGGTGAAAGCTGATGAATATGTTCAAAATTTTAATATACTTCGAACTATGGTAATTCATGGAATCAGAGAACACTTGCCTAAGAATGGAGTTGAAAGATTAGACTATAAACCCCTGACAGACAGGTATATCAAACATAGTGACTTGTCTAAGGACAAATAGCAGTGACATTGACAGTGGCGGGGGCAGTTCCAGGGTAAAGGACACGATGAGGTTTCAGCAGGATGAGGGAGGCACAGGCACGTGAGAACTTCTAAATGCTTAAATGAGGAGCCAGCAAAGACTACAATGTAAAGGATGGTGGGAGGGAGGCAAGGCCAGATAAGTGGAAGCCAAAGCACATAGAAAGGGAAGGGGGTGCTTCTGGCAACCAAATGGGATTGATAATAATGTAAAAAGGCAGAGCTACTCGTTGCGTTTGTACCCACATTCTCCCAATCCTTTTACCACTTCCCAACATCTTGTCCCCTGGAGGTTTCACTCCCAAGAGCTGGAACTGTAGCTCTGGGTTAGCTCACAGCACTGAAGCCAAAACTTGGTTAGTCTGTATGCTTAGAGTTCAGAAGAAATTTGTGGTGGAACAGGAGCATCTTGTAGGAATGGGATGGGACAGAGTTACTGAACCTTCTGTCCCTAGAGATGGCACCAACTGGAAAGTGCACGACCTCCACTGTCCATTAAGCGTCTGTGTAGAGCTAAGCCAAAGTTCTCTTCAGTGGAACTCAAATTATACACTGTTTCTCAGTTATTCTTCTTTCATTGCTGGGACAAATACCAGACACTCAAGATGAAGGAAGGAAAGGTTTATTTAGCTCACAGTTACAGGAGGCTTCAGTCCATGCTTAGCTGGCTCCAAAGCAGAGTGGCACACGGCAGAGAGCAATCTTACATGGTGGCAGCAAAAAGCACAGAGCAAAAGGGAGGAGTAGTAGCAACAATGGCTACAGAGAGCAAGTCTGTCTCCCTTAAATTCCACTTAGGCTATCTGCCCCAGGCTGGGTGCAGTACTCACAACCATTATCCCAGCAGTACTAAAACCCATAATCCCAATCTTGATCATGAATTAATCTCAAACTGTAGAAGCCCCTTCCCAGGACTGCACGAAGCTTTAGGGGGACAACTAGACAGAAACTCTAATGCACAGCATTACTTAGGCATCAACTAAAGTCATAGTCTGGTTCTCTTATTCTTAGATGGCTGCTGGTTCTTGCGTACACCTGGCTATAGTGTCAGGCAGACCTTTGAACAGCGTTTATGCAAAGAATGAGGGATGCTTTTCCTTTGTCCTTTTCCTTGCTGGCATTTCCTCCCTTATTTGCCAGTAGTAATAGTTATCCCAGACTCCATCTCCTTGTTCTGCAGATCAGAAAGACTATCAGGGTTTCTGCAGTGCCAACGGTGATAAGCACTCCCTGAGACTCACAGCCATGAAGATTGGCAAAATGATTCCCTGCCATTCTTCTCTTTCAAATGTCAACTCCCCTCCTGAATCTTTGCTCCTGTTCATTTGCTAATGCTTTGCAATGTTTCAAGACATTTTTATTATGTCCAGAGCTTATAGCTACTTTATTTAAGATCAGTCTGATGGGAGCTTTTTGGGGTCACACTAGAAATAGAAATTCATTTTATTTTGAAACAAAACTATAATTTGAACTTTTTACGTATTCCATTAGTTTTCCTTTTGACAGAAAATGGGTTTATTTTATTTTGCAAAGACATTTTATGCCAAGTTTCAATAACTTTTGTCTTTTCAACCTCATAATTTCCTGAAGCTGTAGCAAGAAAGCTTTTCAAGTTTTCTTTTGTTTATTGAGAATATCATGAGAGTGGAATGAAACCCATTGTTGAAAGGAACCAGTTTCAACTTTCAGTCCTGTAAGACTTTAGTGAATACATTAACTCAAAAATCAGCTCCTGATAGATCAAAACTTGACTTTTGCCTATAGGATATAATTTTTTAAAAAATAAAACATCAAAAGCAGTAACAACAAAGAGGAGATAAAACTAAATGTGTAGAGCAACAGAACACACCCAATTCAGTTCCAATCCTATGATTGTTGCACAAGGGCTGCTCTGCTGAGAATGCACAAGGTTTTGGAGCCAAGGTCAGAGTGAGGTTGTCTGTGAAGCTGAGACTAGTCCACACAGTGCAAAATAGATACGAAGAAGTAATTCTCCTTGGTAGATGGCTTTGAAATGTGTCCCTGATGAGATTAGAGTTTGCACTTTAATTCAATTACGAAAACTAAGATGTTCTCAAGAGCTATCAACTACTCAATTGCATTGTAGCAACTCTGAGACAATTGTTATATTATCATAAAATTAGAATGGTGGTCTGAAAGGTGTCTAAAAAAACAAAAGTGAAAACAACTTTTGAGACTTTAAATGTACTGTGTCAAAGACACGGTAATATATTATCTATTATGGAGTTAGTTATATATTTTCTATTAAAGTCAGGCCTTATGTGTTGGTATGAGGAGCAATTTGTTGGGATTTCTATACATTGGATGAAATGTTCTTCTCATTACTGCCCAGATCTCTTGACTCACTGTTCTTTGAGCAGTTTCTTTCCTGTTAGCTTTTCCGCCTTATCCACTATTTCAAGTTTTCTGGGTCTTGGATGGGATACTGAAATATTAATTGCTTTGCAAAGTTATAATTTCCATTATGAATGAATAAATAAATAACATGTGATATTGGATCATTTTGGTTTTGTGGATAAAGTAAAGGCCTCACACATGAGCTATACCCTCAGCTCTGACTTGGTAACACACCAACCTATTTAGACACTCATGGACTTGAAGGCAAGCAGATTTAGAATCTTCATTATTTTTTTTTTTTTTGAGAATAAAGTATCAATATGTAGCTCAGGCTGGCCTTGAATGCGCCATGTAGCCCAGGTTGGGGATCTTTCTCTTCAGCCTCCCATGTGCTGGGATTTTAGGCATGTTCCCATCACACCTTGATAATGATTTATTTAAAAATCCCTGATTTCATGATGTGAACATGTCCTAAAGTTCACTCGTTGGAAACTTAACCCCCAAATTTATATATTGATGATATCTGTAGGTAGATCCTTAGGGAGTTAATAATTAGAGTTAAATGACTTTATAAGGCTGGGGCTCCCATAATGGGATTACTGGCTTTATAAGAAGAGTAAAAAAGACTAGGACTGGCACACATCTGCCTCTGATCATGTGACAATTCTCACCATGTTATGATACAGTAAGAAGATGTTCAACCTATGCTGGCTCCTTGATCTTAGAAACCCAAAATCTAGAACCACGAGCTCATTAAACCTCTACTCTTTACAAATTACATAGTATGGCAACACAAAACAGACTAAGAGATAAGAACACCTAACACAGTGGCTGGAATTAATTAAGAAAAAAATAGAGCCTAAAACTACAGTGTTATGTATCCCCAGTAGCTACTAAACATTTACTGACCACCATCTCCATGAGGCTTTTGCCCCTGTGAGAACAGAAAAATAATGAGTAAGACATGATTCTTTTACTCTGGGGACTTTGAATTCAGTAGATGTTTTAAGGCAGATCCAACGAATTGTAAGTTAATAGGAATCAGAAACTGAAAGCGATGGATACATGGAACTGAGGCATCCTTGGTCCTCTGTCCATCTCAGAGTCCTCTGGCTAACCCAAATTGACAAGCACAGCTCATTAAACTTCTCACAGAGTCAGTGCCCACACATACACGTTTCTGTACTCCAGAGAGAAGTGCTTGACAAATGGCGACTGCTTCAGTTACCATGACTTCTTCCATTTTGGTTTCTAAACAATGCACAAAACATGATTTTCAAGCATTTCTGATAGCTTACCTTAAGGTATGGGAAGAGTCCCACAAGGTACCCCAGGATTCACCATTGTCTTGTCATTATTCTTAGTCTATGTGCCCCAAACCTGACAGAAGACGTAGTTATCTTGCTTCAATTACCACAAAAGAGTGCCTGATGGTGTTATCTGCAGGAAGAGGCTGACAGGCTCCTAAGCTCACAAATGTAGCCTGAAGGTCTTGGACAGAGAGGACTGGTGTGGTACAAACAAAAATCCCCTTGGAAAGAGAAAGGAAGGCCTTCTGGGTTCTCACAGACCCAGACATGTCTCAGGTGTCTGCATTCCTGTGGGCTTTGTTCAGAGCAACAGTATTTTTTCCTTTCACTTCTCCAAATTAAGTACCACTAATTAGAAATCAAGATTTCTTATTTTAGTTTCCTGTAGGAAAAAATGCCCCAACTTAAGTCACTTGTTTTTTTTTTTTTTTTTAAAGAACATTTCACTGTAACCTATTTTAATTTTGAATGTGGCTATAAGGAAAGTTTTTACTTTTTGATACCAAGAGCTTTGGTGACAAGGAGTCAAGGGAGTTAGGTTTGACTACTATCCACCAAATGATATTTTGAGATTACTCATAGGGCTTTTATCCTAGAACTATATACAAAATGCGTTATGGGTAAAGATATGCCTTCTGTGAGATTTCACTGTTGCTGTGGCAAATTACCAGAAATCTTATGGCTTAAAACAATACAAACTTATTATTTTATGGCTCTGAGGTCAGAAGTCTAAAATAGGCCTTAGAAAGCTAAGATCAAATTTTTGTCAAGGCTGGTTCCTTTGTCAAGGCCCTAGAGAAGAATGTTTTTCCTGTGTTTCACAGCTTCTAGAAGCTTCCCATGTTTCTTGTCTCTTAAGTCCCTTCCATCTGCTAAAACAGAAATGGCCAATCAAATCTTTTTCACATCATATAACATTGACACTGGTTCTGGTTCCCTCTCGCCCATTTAAGGACATTTGTGATTACATTGGATCTAAGTGGTTGGCACAGGAAAATCTCTCTATATTACGGCCAGGTGATTAGCAACTTTGATTCTATCTGTAACATGAATTCCTTTTTGCCACACAATGCAACACATTTTCAGGCTTGGAGGATCAGGGCATGGACATCATTGGAGAACCATGTGTACGACCTGCATCTTCCTGAGGAAAGGGTTACTACCCATCAACACATTCTAGAACAGGAATTTTAGAACCACTAGATTCAATAATAAAACATTCTGTGAAGTCCTAACACATCATGACTCCAGAAATGTTACTGACCTGTTTTATTCTCCAAGGCAAAGTGTAAACTCAATCAGTTGGGCCTCAGCTTTGATCAGGACTGTGCAAACAGAACGTCAGAAGATGTGGTTCTGGAAAATTAAGCCTTGCCTTATAAAAGCAGATTTACTGTCTTTTTATTTATTTCTTTTCAGCTTACTTAACAGGTAAGCAAAATGAGAGGCCAGTTGACCTGGTCAACTCATGAAAAGACTGATAGCAAATTCTAATCATCCCGCATAAAACACTCTTCATCTGTGTGAGCATTTAAATAATCATGTGTATCCTTTAGGCTCCCCATGAATGGCATCACTAAGAGGCACTGTCTCGATCTGTAATTTCCAGCAGGGAATGATGGGTCAGATAGGGAAAACAGCCAGAAAGCTAGGAGATCAGTGGTCTTCTTCTGAAAGCTGGGTTTCTCTTTGTGAGTTAGTAGTGGAAGGGGAAGACTGATAACCAAGCTGTGTGGAAGGGAGAATCCTGTTCACAGATACTTCCACTCCATAAGTAACTGCGGTGGATGGGAGTGTGAGAGAGGGGAAGCCTAATTATAACGTGGCATTTGATTGAGTTTAAGATGTTAGGGAATTCCAACCCTGAGATTCACATATCTGCTTTTCTGTGCATATGGAAGTCTCCTCCACACTGAACGCACCACCGAGCTTAGTCAGATCCTTCCTTTCCTGAACACACTCAACAGGCTATCCTTGTTTACAGAACAGCACTCTTTCATTACCTGATCTGAGAATTTTTTCACATGACTGAGAATTATTGCAGACCTCAAAGAAATTTTATTATGAGTTCTATCTCTTGTTATGTACCGTAATAGAAATTAAAATAGACATTTTCTGAAACAATTATGAATATGTTAAAAAATAAACAACTCAGCCTGCTGTGGTGATGAATATCTGTGATCCCAGCACTCTGCAACATGGCGACAGGAGGAGAGGAGGATCACATGTGTGAACTTAGCCTGGGCAACTCAGTGACTTAGCAATACTCTGTCTCAAAATAAAAATTAAAAAGGGCTCGGGCTGGCAAGATGGCTCAGTGGTCTAAAGTGCCTGCTTAGGCAAGCTTAGGCAATTGCAGGGACTGTGGTTCAATCCCCAGCACCACATGCTGTGCCAGCCCCACCCCCAGGGCAGGCTGAGCCAGCCATAATATAAAAACTAATAATAAATAGTAAATAAAAAAATTAAAAAGGGCTGGGGATGTAGCTAAGGGGAAGGGTCTTGGGTTGAAGCTCCCTACTGCACGTCATCATCATCATCATCATCATCATCACCATCATCATCATCATCCCACTATATTTTAACACACTCATAAAATATAACTGTATTTTCAAAAGGTGGTGACAGAATTATCACTGCTTTAGGTTTTTGCAAATTTCTCTCCTGTCTCACTGAATAGAAGACTGCTGAATTCTCATATCTGCTTTCCCATTAGATTCCTATGAGGTCACATACGCAGAAAGAATGCTGGTCCTCCTTTACACTAGGCAAGCATGCTGCCAATGGACTACATCCCCAGCCCACTGCTTCCAATCCTAGGAAACCATTTGAGTAGAAGTATTCTGAATAACATACTTGAAGAAACTTTTTGCAACAAACTGTTATTATAGGACTTTATATGTTAGGAGAAAACCCAAAGAATCATCTTTTACTATTTTGCTGAATTTACAAAATGCCTGCTTTAAAGGACAGAAATCAAATCAAAGTATTAGTTTGTACCAACACTCACCTGATCATACAAAATGACCTTTCTGAAGCCCACCAAAGCTGTGGTGACTTCATACTTAAAAGATCATAGCTTTAGAGCTGGCAGATTTTAAATCAAAGGAACAATAGGAATTAGGAAATCTTTTCTCAAAATTTTCCAAATCTAAGAATATTTGTCATATCAGGTAAGTATAGACATATAGTCATTCAGGAGGATCAGTCAGAAAGAGATGGCCTGCTGCAAGGGGAGAAAAGGGGGACCAAAGCAATGTACTTGAGGACTCTAGGAAAACCAGAGCCTTGTCTGATCATTGCCAATTACAGAATGGAGTTATAATTTATCATCTGCAATTACAGGGCAGAATTACTATCCTAGCTGTAATCTCCAATTACTAAGACACAGTTAATCAAGATAGAGAGCCTGAAATGACTCGCAGAAGGAAGAAGAAACAAGCAAGGAAGGAGAAAGGAAACTGACTGCTTGTTTAGCTCCTGTTAAGCCACTGTCATGTTGCAGGCCATATAAAGGAATACTGGACAGAAAATTACTGGCCATACTTTGCTTAGAGTGCCAAATGTTTAATTTAAAAAAAAATTGCTTCCATAGCAACACCTATCGGCCAATACCGTAATGTTTTATGTGCAAGTTAATAAGAATTTCCTTGCTGTGATCATTTGTGTAGCTCTCATTTAATTATTTCACAGGCATGCTTGGCTGAAGAGTGAATTATTCTTAGTGGGAGAAAGAGCTCGGTACTTCAATAAATTAAGGTCAGTCTTAACTACTGGGTAGAAAATCTTGACCTGAAAGTTTTGGTTTGGAAGCAAATTTCTTAGAGACCTGTAAGACAAAAATAATACTTTTATGTACAGAGATAATATTTCTATATTTTGTATAGCGATGCTAGGTGTGTGTCAGGGTAGATCTCTGTTTTGTTTGTAAAGTTCAGAGAGAGAAGAGCCATCTCTTGTCAGAGGGATTGAGAGGTAGATGCTGCTCTTCTCTTTTCTCATAGTATGAGGAAAGGGCAGGGATCTTAATCTGTCTTAATCTGGACATGCCCTAGGCCATAGCTCCACGTTTTCCTCCAGCGGTCAGTTCACCCAGAGGCAACTCTGGGGAAATCACATGGACCCACAGGAAATAACAATGGAAAAGTGTTGGGCCAAGTACCAGGTGCTACTCAATTTTAAAATGTTACCCAGTACAAAGGTGGATATCAAAAGTACTGTAGTGGTTGATACGTTGTGTCAACTTGGCTGGATGACTCAGCGGCCTGCCTCCCTGTTGGTGGGAGTCCCGCCCCGGGGTACAATTGATTCCTCCCTGGAGCAGGATCAGGGCCTGCCTAGGATATGATTGGCTCCTTCCTAGAGCGGGATCAAGGGCCCATGCTGGGGTATGATTGGAGCACAGAGACTTTCTAAAGGGCTGAGGAAGGAGTCAAGACATCACTTCCTCGGAGAAGCTTCAGTCTTCGCAGTCGGCCTGGACTTCATCGTCTGGCTTGCAGCGCAGACTCTTCAGCCTCCAGCTTGGATCTTTCACCATCCATCGCAGACTCTTCAGCATCCATCACAGACACTTCAGTCTTCTATTGCAGACCCATCAGCCGATAGATAGAGACTTACACGGAGCACTGCAGTGAGTTTCAGACCTCGGGACTGAATTCTCCAGGCCAGAGCATGCAGACACCCTCTGCACACTTCCTCATCTGACTCTGTGGCTATTGTAAGCCAATCTTATAACTCCTTAGATATTGTATATTTTGTGTTAATATCCGTTCCTTATATTTTTCTGTTCCTGTAAGTAAAACCCTGACCAATACAAGTATGTTCTAAATCTTCAGGGAGTAATCAAAGTTATTAAATATACTCAGTGTATGGTTCATTCTACATTTGAAGTTGTGTGTGTGTGTGTGTGTGTGTGTGTGTGTGTGTGTTCTGGGAACTGAACCCAGGGCTTTCAGACAAAGATACATCTCTAGCCATTTTTATTTCTTTTGAGGCAGGATCTCACGAAGTCTCTAAGTCACTCAAGCTGAGCTGGAATTCATGACCTACTGCTTCGTTGAAATCTTATAAGATACCTTCTGACTGGAACCTAAGGCACAGAGTACACCTTCTGATTGGAACCTGAGCCATCTCGAAAGGACAGCAAGATCAAAAATCTACATAAGACATGATGGATTTAGATTAAGAAATGATGTGAAGGTGAAAGATTATTTTATGCCACTTAGTAGCAGAAATTCTTTTGAATGCAAATACAGGAAATATCAGTCACAAATAATGTCTTAGATATTTGATAATTAGCTGCAATTTTATCAACCATGAAATTATAAAATGTGTTTATACTTTATAGGCAAATCATATTGGATAGTCTGAATCACAGAGTAGGAATCAAGACATTCCACACTTTCCAGGCTAATTTATAGTTGGAGATCAGTCTTATAAATTATGGAAGTAAAATATGCTTTTATAGAAAATTTCAAATAGTAGTGGAAGAGGAAAACATAGGAAATAAAGTTCTTATCCCAGTTTTACAAACCTTACACTCATTTCCCTGAAGATGTGATTTTCTTTTCTAGTTGGTCTTTACATGAATATTTTATTGTATGTACAATCCATTTACTTATCACTTAAATGATATTTAAAATCATATTAAATGGGATTTTATGCAGAATTCAAAAAGAGGGAGAGGGAACTGGGGTGCAGATTAGTGGCAGAGAACTTGCCTAGTGTGCACGAAGATCTGATGTCAATCCCTAGAATGCAAGAAATTTAGCCTTTGGTTAGCTGTACATAATTGCAAATATTTTCTCAGTTGGCACTTTAAATTTGCTATGGTATTTGCATGTTAATCTATTTATATTTTGAAACAATTATTGTTAATTGAAATAGTTACTGTCAGCTTAAGGTTTATAAAGCATGACAAGTCTCTTAGATACTATGCAATGGAAAACTAATTGAACTACAGAACTAAAAGTTAAAAGACTTTGAAATGCAAGGGATTACTGAGGGAACACAGGATACCTTTTGTATTTGCTTGTCATTCTGCTTGCTATATGGTAATGTGGTTATCTTAAACTTTTCCTACTGGTAATATATTTGTGCCAAACAAAATAAGTTGTATGTGTAGATTCAAGGTTATTTTTCTTCAAGCCACTGAACCCTGATTCTCTGGGGAGCAGCCAAGAGGCCTGCCTGACCGATGGTTTTCATCATTAGACCTTTATTTTTCCAAAGAAAATGAACTTTTCTATAAAGCTGATAATTTCTTAAATATACATAATTTGGTTGCTCTGGACATAGGCAAATCTATAGAGTTCTTATTAAAAACGCATTATCTAGGAAACAACCCTTTTAAAACCTCTGTTAATTCAGAATGCATACAGGGGAAGGTGCAACATCCTTTGGGTAGTTGCTTTAGAATTAGCCTTGAACTGCCTTCTTGACCATCATCCTGCACAGACACTCAACAGGATCTGGGGTGAACAACCCTAGCAAAAGAAACTCCGTTAAGACCCACGGTGGGCTTGGGCAACTATTCTAGTCCCTCCTTCCTTCCAATCCCTGTGTTGCCTACAAATGCTGAACTGTAATGCCATGTTACTCCATCTCTTGACTTTTCCACTCCTCTTCCTAGTTCATCATTGGCTCTGTTGTGTTGCAATTATTTTCTTAGATATTGGTCCATTTTGTGAAATAGAAACCACATTAGTGAAGCATCCACTAGTTCACTCATCACATAATCCCAACTAACAGATTAAGGGATGAGTGAATGTGTAGGCTGATTTAAAATTTACTCTTTTCCCTCTGAAGTTTCCACAGTTTTAGTGTGTACATTGAATGGACAATGGCCAGATTAACATGAAGGTAAAGAGTATACAAATTTATTATTTGGCTAAGCATGGGGCCCCACAATTTCAGTATGGTATTCAAAGAAGATCATAGTGGATGATCCTATACAGAGCTAAGCTGTTATGGCTTCTCTCTAGATTCCCCCAAAGCTTCATATATTCACAGGTGGGTTTTGAGAAATGACTGGGTCACAGATATGTGTGAGTGGATCATAAAATTGTGATATTGGTTACTGTGTTGATCAATTTAGCATAGCTCTGGATGTGGATGATGGATTCACTAGAGAGGGAAGATCTATCTTGGGTGTGGGTTGCACCAACCAATAGGCACATGCAGAAGGCTGAGGGTGAGGAAAAAGGAAAAAAAAAGTAGATCTGCTTGTTCTCTGCCACCCTATGAATTATTTTTCCTTTGTCATGTACCCCTGCTATGCCACCCCACCTTGGGGCCAGATGACTGTGGACTAAAATAAACTTTTCCTTCCTTAACTTAGACATGTCACTCATTTTGTCCTAGCAGTGAGAAACTACCTGAGTGATGGTTAAGGTTTGCACCTAGATGTCTCATCAGAGCTTCATGTGGTCATAGGTGGTGATTTTGTAAGGTGGCTGCTTCTAGGGTGCACAAATGTAGAGAAAGCTATAATACTGGTGATAAATTGGTGCACTGGTTGATTAGCATTACTCTGGGTGTGAGTAAGAGGAAGATCTACACTTGTGAGTGGTACCAACCATTAGGCTTATGGCCTCTGTCAAATAAAGGGAAAATGAGAGGCTGTGTGCTTCCCACTTAGTACCTCTTGCCTGCTCTGCCATGGCCTGCTTCTCCTCTATATTGACCCTCTACCATGCCACTTTGCCTTGGAGTGAGCCAACTAGGGATAAAAACCTCTAAAAATTGTGAGCCAAAAATAAACTTTTCCCCTGTTAACTTGTGGGTATTAGGTATTTTGTCTCAGCGATGAGAGAAGTAACTAAGATAGACAAATAAACACATGGAGACTTGCACTATGAGAAGGAAGGCACAGGCTATGGAGATTGGGGGAAGATGTTACACAATCAACACAATTTGTTTTATTATGGAGGTAAAGTCATTCGGGTTAAGAGCGAATTGTGGTAATCTTTGTCTGAACCAGGTGTCAGACCCCACCCTCTTCTGGTGGAAGGATCCCTCCCAGGAAGAAGGGATTGTCACAAGGAAACACTTCATTACATTAGTTGGCTATTTATGTCACTAAGGTAAATTTCCTTTAGAGATACAAATTTCATTACAATAGGGAATTCTTTTAGAATTAATACTGCATCTGCAGAAATCTGTTGTTTCTCTGAATACCTATCTTGAAATATGTCAAAGAAATGTATTTTGGGGCACCACAAGTGTATAAATAGATGCTTACAGAGAGATAGGGTTTTTATATTTTATTTTCTTAGAATATTGATTCTACACCTAAAGAAGTATAAGAAAGAGACACTGATATTTCACTTTAAGTAAAACTTATTTTAAACCCAAGTAGCTTATAGAAAACTAGAAGTAGAAGAAATATTTTAAGAAATTGAATATTGTGCTAGTCTGTTGTCTTCACAGGCCGAGGTAGAAGAGGTCCTCCTTTCACCTCAGAGACCCCAAACAGGAAGACATCAGTTGTCATTTACAGTAATAACTCAGACAACGGAAATCACCAGCACTTCAGAAATGCCTGACAGAAACTAACTGAGAGAAGAGAATTTAATGGAGAAAAAATAATGTGTTTCCTTCTCAAACTAGGAAAAGAAGTAAACATGTAACAGCTTATGAGTCTTTGTGGGAAGTTTATCCTGTAATGGAACGAAGGAATGCGGCACTGATTTTTCTTTTATCACTGAACTCTGGGTTATAGCCAGGATTGCAATAATGCATCCTTCTAGTGCAAGTGAGAGCAAAAGGGCAGTGTTTTCATCACTAAGAGTTGAGTTCTGAGGGTTAGTATGGCATGTGATTTTGGGGAAACAAAATTGCATGCTACTTTTCAAATGATCTTCAAACATTCCTCCACCAAAATCACTCCTCAGAGAGTCATATGGTAGTTCCTAAATCCAATGGACACTGGGCAGTTATTAACACAGTCTGTGATGTAAAAAAACAAAAAATTCTCCCGCTCATCTTTGAGAGAAAGGTAGAATAAAGATTTCTGGTAAATACATTTTTATGACATTACTTCATTTCCTTCAAGTTTTAGAAATTTTAGATAGCGAATTTTAGGGTTCTTTGTTGTATATTTTCTTTCATTCTATGGGGAACATGTTGTTTCTGCCTTCATTTCATTTCTGTTAGCTTGATGAAAGTAATCACCCAATAGAAAAGCCAAGTATTTGCTTGTGATGTCATGCAGTAAACTTTTTGTAATAAAAATGCAGGGATATTAATATTGAGGGCTCATGAGGCCAGCACAGTGGTAAGATCAGAAAAGATGTATAAAAATTAAAATGCATGTTGTCAAGAATTTAAAAATTCTTTGGAAAATATGAGTCTTCTCTAGGTTTGCTGCGGGATTGCCATGACCTAGGACAAAAACAGGTATCTGAGCAGTATCTTTTTTTTGTTTGTTTGCCGAACCGGGGATTGGACTCAGGACCTTACACTTTCCTGGCAGGCATTTGTTCCCCTGAGCTATCTCCTAGCAGAATCATGAAGGAGGGAAAGTTTCTCTGTTTTTCCTGTATTACATTTTTCTGCATTATATTTCTCAATGGCCCATTGTATCCACATTACCCATAGTTGCTCATTATTCAATTCTGTGGATACAAACATTCTGTGTAGGAACCTGGGCCACATATTCAGAGCCCTAGTCTTCAGTCTCTACATTTTAGGTGTTCAGAAGCTCTTGCTCGGTTTATATCTCCTACATTCCAAACTGTTTCTTACACACAGTTTTCCTCCTAATTAATGCAATCAATTATTTATTCTAATTACTCTGCTCCCTGCCTAGGTATGATTAATATGGTAAAGAAAATTCTGTCTCAGAGTTGAAGGGTTGAAGTGTTACATCATCATTTTAATAGACTTCTCATTTTAAGTTTGGAGCAAAGTTGCAAAGGTAGCTCAGACAGTTCCCAATTCACAGCAGCTCCCACTCCCACTCAGATTCCTCCATTGTTAAGGTCTTAGTACATTTGTTACAACTAATAAATCAATATTAACACATTACTACCAACTAATCTCCATACTGTATTTGGATTTCACCAGTTTTTCCTTGTTAATGTCTTTGTTCTGTTCCAGGATACATTGCAAGTACCCATTACATTTCATTGTCATATGTATCTAGTCTTCTCTGGTCTATAATGGATTATAGAGTCTCCATGTTTCCTTATTCTTCATGACCTTGGCAGTTTTGAGGACTATTGGTATGATATTTGATAAAATGTCTCTCAAATTGGACTGGTCTGACTTTTCCATCACCGTAGGTAATGGATTTTGTGAAGACTATCACAAAAGTGATGTTTCTTTCTCATTATATGAGGCCAGCATGACTTATCACCAGTGATGTTAAGCTTGAGCACCTGACTAAGAGAACCCTTGTAATTTTCTCTGCTGTAAAGCACTCCACCCAGTTTTACATACCTTTGGAAGCTTAGAATAGCTTACACTTAACAAGAGAGGGAGGCAGCCTAGTTTCACCGCCAGGAGAGGAGCAGTATCTACAGAAATTATTTGGAATTCTTCTGTAAGGGGGATTAGACTCTCCTGTTGATTTATTAAATCATTTATTTACGCCACTATAGAGTGTTGTATATTTAGCTTTTACATTGGGTTATAATCCAGTACTATGTTACCATTTTGCACCTTCAAGTTTCCAGGTTTGGCTTCTGGGAACTTGCTACAGTCAGCTTTTGTATCCCTGTGACATGTTACTCCTTTTTTTTTTTCCAGCGTTCCCTTATTTTGTTGTACTCCAAGATGCTACAGGCTTATCTTATATTGTTTCTCTGTCAGCCCATCAAGCAGCCATTCGTTCAAGGTGCTTGGTTTCCTTTAGACTGGAGAACCATTTAATCCCTTCAGCTCCATAGAGGACTTAATAGGAGTCGGGTACCTTAACCTGTAACCTAATGCTGAGGTATGTTAGGTCTGGGGCTAACAGGACAACCAACAGCGTGAAATGTGTCAAAAGTCATAAAAATCCACAGCTGACAGGTTAAGTGAGACACTTCCTTAATGTTGAGGACATGCATGTAACACAGGATGCAAAATGATATCAGGCTTATACCACCTGAACACTAAGGACCAATCAGAAAACTGCTGTTCTCAATCCTTCATTGGAATCTGAAGCTGTTCATAGGATGATCAATCAGTACTTGCTCTTTTCAATCCTTCGTTTACATGTTGAACAACCAAAGTATACTGTTCCTGATCCTTCATTTACATCTGGTTGAGAAATTAAGAGATATTTTTAATAGGACAGTTTGAATACGGTTTTAAGCCAACTAAGTTTCTGATAGGACAAATATCCCAATGCCTTATTTGCATGAGGGGTAACTCAACCCAGCTATTTTGGATGAAAAGATCCCTTCTCCTTCTCCTTGGGGCTACTGTGAACCTTCTCACTGGTTTGCTCTTGCCCTGTAAAGCATACCACTTTTCTACCTTTAATAAATGTATACCTTTGCTTCCTTTTCTGTGTGTTTCTTCCAGTTCTTTGTTCACAACACTAAAAACCTGGAAAGCAGCATGAGAGAACCCAGCATCAGGCAAAAATTCCACTTACTGATTCTAATTGCAATGATTTATTGAGCATAAAACTCACTTATTATACTCAGCAAGTATCTGTTATTGGAATTAAATACTAGACTGTAAAACTGTAGGTTCTGAGATCAGACTTAGTTGGAGGGTAAATGCCACAATTGCATGGCCTAAATCTTCAGAACTAAATAATCTTATATAATAACAGATATTTGAAGAAGTTCTTTTTGCCAGATGTGATCAATTCTATCAGCTCCAATGTATCATTTGTAATTATTTTACCATGAAATAGAAATCTGAGATATTACATATTGAAAACCATCATGCAATTAGTCTCTGATGCAAATGTTTAAATCAGCACATGGATCAAAATCTGGAAAGTAAATCTTATGAAGAACGCTGGGGGCTGAATATTTGCGTTACATCAAGATCCATGTGTTGAAGGCTAATCCTAACGGTGATGGCATTTGGAAGTGCTTCAGCAAAATTGCAAGAATGATAGGATGAATTTGCTTGAAGCATGGGGAAATACTTGTGTAGTATTAATAACAGTTCCTATTTTCCTGTTATAATTTTTTTAAAAAAATTATCAGTCACTGTATTTTTAGATCACCCCTTCTGTTGCTGATATTGTCCCCGACAAAACACACCTAACACTCTAGGGTTCACCTACAAAGGATTTTTTTCTTACTTTATGGTATCCAAAGAGGAAACAGACTAAGGTTTTTACTTCTGTGCAGACAACACTCTGAGGAATTTTAGCCAAACCTGTTCTGACGTTCTGGAGCAAGGGGAGTTCACAGAGTGTGTATTTCTATGAGGTTTTCAGTCTCTTTCCTGTGTTTTATTACATTTTTTCGTCAACTAACACCATTTAAGAAGATTGGGAGGATTAATCATCACACTTCACACTTGTTTTGCGAATCATTTTCCTTCCCAAGGAGCTAAAATTGCTTCACATTGAGTTTCTCAGAGATCATGAAAAAAAAGTCCCTGAGGTAGACAGACTTCCAATACATTCTTAACTGTTGGAATGAGGAAAATGGAGATCACAGATGATATGTCTGATATTCTATATGGATCATCTGAGGATAGGATCTGGACTGTCACCAAAATCCCAAAAAAGGGCTTTGGGACACAAATTAATAACTCCTGATAATTTGTTATTAGCTCTTGGAGACAAGATATATTGTCTGTCTGTTGATATGTGATATTTTATTTATTTTCTTAATTAAGATTATTGGTACAACTTAGATATACATGATGATCACATTCATCATAGGTAATCTGAGTCTGCATAGGATATATCTCAATTTCTCTATTTTTCCCATACTCTTCCCATCTTCTCAAACTCTCTTCTCCTTTTCTCAAACTTATTTACA
>PVKN010013057.1:0-20238 GCA_004027915.1 Capromys pilorides
CTGGTACTCTGCAGCTCTGGAACTATAGATGCATGAGTCAACTTGCTGCTTTCAACTGTACTAACAGCCACTTGCACCTGCTAAGTCTGCTGTCAGCGGACACCCACACGCACTGCTCCAAGGCACCCTACCAGGAAAGTGAGTCACAGAAGGCCCTGGGTGATACAGCCCAGGGCAGGCAATAGATGAAATCAGGATCTAAGAGCAAGCTGGCCCCGTGGTGCATGTTCACAACCAGCACCCTGCATTTTTTTTCTATAGAACAAGAGTGATTGTCACACCTTAAATTGCTGGGGAGCCTGGTTAATCCCCATGTATTTACGGCCTTTTACTAAACCCACAGTGGATGGCACTCGGCAGCTGTGGCTGCTCTTGAAGAGTAGAGTCACTGCCAAAGGGGACACGGGGACAGCACCAGCGTGCTGCTGCCACTATGAGCTTACCCTCCTCCAAGCCCTGCCCACTGGACTCCCCAAAACCTGCCCACCTGGGGGACCAAAGCACGCACGTTTAGTTACTTATTTATTTAGACTTTTTTTTTTCTTTTTGCTGTCCCAGGAATTAAACTGGTCCCTTACACTGAGCTATATCTGGATAGCTTAGATCATTGTACTATTGATTTCTACTGAAAGGAATTGTTCATGCTTAATTTTTTTTTATTTTTAATTTTTTGGATCAATTTTTGACCAATTTTGTATGTTTAGGTCTGGTAATATGAACAACTAGTTTGATGACAACAACATGCCATATAACAGCCATGCTTGAACTATCATTTAGCTCAACAAAATTATCTTATTTATGAATTTGGCACTAGGTCTCACTATGCAGCTCAGACTAGTAGTTATCCTCCTGTTTTCAGCCTCCTCAGTGCTAGGATTATAAGCATGAGCCAACACGACCAGTCTCAGCATAGGGCATGTGTTGCTGGGGATCAAACCCCCGGTCCTTGCACTTCCCTAAGCAGGCGCTTGGTCTGCTGAGCTATCTCACCAAACCTTCTGAATCATTCCTAAGGGTTTGGTTGGGGTTGTTTGTTTGTTTTTGTTGTTGGGTTTTTTTTTTTCCTATTTTTTATGCACTTTAAACAAAGTACAAAAAATAAGCAGTTAGTGAAAAAAAATTGAAACAGGATCCTGTTAAATCTCTAAGTTGCCCAGGTTGAGCTTGAATGTGCAATCTTCATGCCCCAGCCTCCCGATTGCTGGGATTATAGGTGTAAACCACCATGCCTCCCCTTCATAATATTACTATACTCAAACTTTCCAGAAGGCCACACCTGCAAGAAGTTGGGAACCTGGGTATCATCATGCGGAGAGTTATATGGAGACTAAATGTGGAGACCCAAGTCCCCGGCCTCGCTCCCATGCTGTTCCACTGACCAGCTTCCCCATGCATCGTTGCTCAGGGTGGTTGCCAGCTCAGCATGGAGAGGACCAGTGTGCCTAGGAGGGTGACAAGCTAGTTTACTTCTCTGCTGAGAAATCTCCCACGTCTCCAGCATGTAGGCTCCAGTGTGGGGCGGGAGCCTCTCGGCCAGGAGACCTGGGCATCGGTGCCACCCGGGAGGCAGGTTTGTAGTTGGCTGTGCACAGACAGGTTTGCAGCAGGGATGCCTCCACCTGCCTCTGCAGAGAGCTTGAGTACTTCCCAAGAGACAGCCAGCGGGCCCTCACCAAGCCAGCTCCTCCCCCAGCACTTTAAATTGCCCTGGTTTTGTCAGTGGCACTTTTGGCCAGCAGTCCAGTGGCCACAGTGTCACACATCCCAATCAATCTGCACCTATTAAGCTGCTCCCTGTTTTCCCTTTTCTCGTTACAGACTGATCCAGAACACCAAACACCTGGTATACATCGGGCCTGGCGCATTCACACATCTTCCCCGTTTAAAATACCTGTGAGAAATTGTCCTTTTTAAACACTTGGGGAGGGGAAGATGGGCGTGCGATGAAAAATAGAAGCAATTTAAAACTCAGAAGAGTGATTTATACCACACAGGCAGCCCTGTTTCCATGCCCCGCTCTTCTGATTCAGTCTGTATTTCTTGTCGGCACCCTCGTGGGTGTTCATGTGCACGCGTGAGGGGGCAGCGGTTCCCAACACTGTTTCTGTCCCAAGCGCCACAGCTGGCAGTGGGCTGGGGGCACAGTTACAGCCAACTTCCAAGAGCACAACCCGAATCTGTCCAGTGAGTGGACAGAAGGTGGAAGGGCAAGGGGAGCTCCGAGTTGACCGTCAGCGAGGGCTGAGAACCACATCTCCTTTATCGTGTTTGCTCCTCCATCAAGTGAGAAGCTCTGAAAATCTGCCAGGGTGAACCCAGTCACCAGCTTCCATGTCACAGGGCACCGCACCCAGTCTATGGCTAAGGGCATAAACCGGGCAGCAGGTGCCTTGCCAGCAATGCCCAAGTTCCCGAAATCGGATACAATCTTTGAATGTGACACTGTGGATCTTCTCATGGATCAAGACATCTACACTCTGTCCAGTTTCCTGCTGCTCATCCTTTGTCGGTGCGTGTCGCAGCGCACCACATTTGCATTCCTTATGTGCCGCTGCCTTGTGGACCCAACGTGTCTCAGTTCCCTTGTGCATTCCCAGCCCTCCCTGAGTCTTCCATCTCCTGATTGCTTTCCCCACACAAAGAAAAGCTTCCATTCCCCTGACAGAGATACCCTCTCTCTTCTTTCTGATAAATTAAATTTCATCCACTCCCCACAAGGTGGGGCATCCTCCCCCCAATGCCCCCAGGAGCAAAACAGTAAAAGGAGAGCACAGGAAGGGACCTCTCTGTGCAGCTCCACCGCAGCCTTCTGCTGGCCTCCAGCTCTGTTCCTAGGGCAGCTCTAGCGAGGCCACCTCCAAACTCCATGCCTGTGTTCCTCTCCCAACCTCCAGGGGCCGAGGGGACACACACACACACTGCAGTGTCACAACCTTGGAAAAACAAACAAATAGCTTGGGGTCAAATTTGATCACCCCAGTCCCTTATTACCCAAAAAAGACTATCTTTATTACTAATGTGTTCTCCCCAAAATTTGGTACCCCCAACCCAAGGCCACACCACTGTCCCCAGCCAAGGACAAGGGTTAGCTTCAGTGTGATCTCTGTTATCACAGTTGTTCATTCATCCAAATAAACTACAATAAGGAGAAGAAGAGGGATGGCAGAACGGACACGTGGCTTTGTCTCACTGTCACAGGACACCAGGCGGCTGGTCCTGATGCCCAGAGCCCATGCCTAGTGAGTTTCTGGACACCCTGAAGGATCCTATTCTTGTAATAAAATTCTCTTCCATTTCACCTGTCACATGTCTGTCTTCTAAAAAAAAAAAAAGGCAGAAACAAAAGAGCCTTAAATAGCCCCAAACACCAAAAGCAAGCTCAATGGTCTCAATGAGACACAAGGAAGAACTCCCCGGGTTACAAAATAGCTAAATCCGGGAAGATAGTTACATGGATGGAAGTGGGTCTCTCGCTAGTCTTTCCAAAGTGTCTGAGTTAAAACCTGCTCCAAAGGAGAGGAGTGTTTCCTAAAGCCATGAAGCCAATGGGGTAAACTAATTATCAAAGGAATGGAAGAAAACGCAGTAGGAGAATGCAGTTGGGCTCACAGGAAGAGACAGGCTGGAAACCCAAACATCACAGGCCTACAGTCCTGGCCGCGGGCCTCGACAGCACCCCTCAGAGCAACTTCGCTGCCGTAGTTAGGGCCTTTAAGTTCGGATCACCTCCAGCAGCTAAGTGTTATCCATAAAGCCAACTCAGTAGGTTTAAATGTAATATGAACATAGTGCTTGCTAAATGCCTTTTTACTCCTTTTCATCCTTACGTCTTAATAACAATCTCTTTTGCCAACTCTGCCGCCATCACCCCTGCCCCTAATCACAGGAGTATCTGTAACACGGGCATCCGAGCGTTTCCAGATGTGACGAAGATCTTCTCATCTGAATTTAATTTCATTCTGTAAGTACTGCGATGATTGCTATGCATAACAGTTTCTTATTTGCAGCTCCACTTTGGAGAGTAAATATTTCTAATTTCTTTCCTCAAGGGAAATTTGTGATAACTTACACATAACCACCATACCGGGAAATGCTTTTCAAGGGATGAATAACGAATCTGTCACACTGTGAGTAGACTCCCAGATTCCCTTTTTCCACCACCTCCTGCATCCTCACTCCTAGCCGAGGAGCACCCTCCCCACAGTCTTTCCTCATTGGTGACATCACTCTCCCTGACTGAAAATGCCAAGCATGGAAGGGGCTCCATGGAAGCGTGTCAGTGTCATACACTAACAACTAACCAACTCATGTAGTTTGAAATAAATCAAATGGGTCCTGGGACTTTTCAGTACACAATTCCAAGCTGGTAAAACTTCACTGTATCTGGGGTGTTCTGAGGCTAGGAAGACTCCCTGAGGGGCGTGGCTGCCTCCTTACAAGAGAGCATAGAAATTTCAAGATTTCAACTGAGGAATCTAGGTGAACAGGTAGAGTAGCTCATCAGTAGGCTTTGCTCTCTTCCTCTGGTGTTTCACCTTGACCTTGGGCCCCACTGAGACAGCACTGCCTGAGCCCTTTCTTTCTATCCTCTGATGCATGATGTCATTTTGGCAGCCCGGCCCTGGACCATCAGACCAAGAGACCCCAACCCTTCCACAGTGCTTCTTAGGACTTGATATGTCAAGCACAGTGTATGAACCAGCTTCTCCAGAATTTTCTGAAAACATTAGGAGTCAGACTCTCAGACCCATCCCAGACTCACCGACTGAAAACGTGCATTTTCCCAGGATCCCAAGTGACGGACAGTGCAGCACAGCCTAGGGGGCGCTGTACCACTCTCTGCGTGGGGCAGCTGCCTAACCCGCCCCAAATCCTGCCTTCCGTCTTCACGGGAGATGCGCTCCGTGCCCTCCTTTGCCCCGCTCCTCAGTGCAGCCCCCTGAGCCCCATGACTCATTTTACCTAGGTCTGAAACCCAGTGACCATCTCCCCACCCCCCACCCCCTACTTCTTCGTGGCTCTGCTGACCTGGCTCCAGCTCAGGGAGGGGTTGTGATAAGTAAATGGAGCGCCCCTGAGGAAATACAGGGAGCACAAGGATTGGAGTGACCCCAAAATGAAGTAAGAGGTGCAAAGCAAGTGAATGAAACTTCTGACAGGACTCTTTCATAGCAGTGGTTCCTAAAAATCAAGAATCAGTGGTTTGCTGCATTTGTGTAGTATTTTTCCTTTATAGCGATATAATTTTAGATGTTCAATTATACTGTTACAAAGTTCTGGCCAACCTAGCCCCAACTCTTATGTAATCAAAATACACAGAAGCAACCAACCATAACTTCAGAATAACTCAAACCCTCTACCTTAACTCTTAACCACTGGGAGGAGACTGCGCATCCTACAGTTCTTCTCAGTGTCAGGGTTTGAACTCAGGTCCCAATGCTTGCCAGGCAAGCTCTTATTCCACTGAGCTATTTCCCCAGCCCCCGCCCACAGCTGCTTCTAAAGTGTCTACAGCATACCTTGGCATAAGAGACCAGGAGCTGTCTACATCATGTCCCTGTGGCTCCACAGATATGGGGTATTCACAGATCTGACTCAGAGAGAGGAGACATTGCATGCCCCGCCACTTTAGTCTTGCTTGGTCTTTACTGCAAATATGACAGACTGACGGTAACCTTCTGGTCCTCCACACTCTGACAGGTGTGGGGATATAAAGTATAGAAAGCACACAAGCCAGTAGATCTCTGCCGCGAGAGGGCACGCTGCTCAGACACAAGATCTCAAAGCACCTGGGGCTGAGGCAGTCAGAGGAGGCTGCGTGCAGGGGCTGAGGCCGGAGAGGGACCTCACTGGGTCAGTGGCAGCGCCGGTGCGGCTGGGCGCAATCTGGGCAGCCAGTGTGGCTAGCAGGCCTGCGTCTGTCTGAGCCTCACATGGCCGAGGCCTCCCAGCCTTGACAGAAATGAGGAAACCAAAGCAGTGAGACCAATAAGCATTCGCCCGTGACCAAGACTCGGCAGCAGGCAGCCTGGTCCCAGGGGCACATTCTTAATCTTTATGTAGTGTGACAAACTGCAAAGGGGAAGCGAGGGGGCCGTGGGGGAAACCAGGGAGCACCCGCGTGGCTCTGGAGGGCCGTGGGAGGCTCCCTCGGAAGTCTCCTGCAGGGACCTGGATGGCGAGCTGGAGGGGACCAGCCCCGAAGGGAACCCTGAAAACGTAAGAAGCTCCCCCCAATAGAGTAGCCACTAATCAAACACCAAAATGTGTAAGACTTCTGGCCACTCTGACCCAGATGGGAGGCGAGTGAAGCAGAGCGAAAGGCGGTAACCCGCGGGCTCCAAGCTCACCAGGCAGGGCCGCCCCACAAACTCGAGGAGAAGCCGAGGGCAGCTCCCTTGCGCCCCGCATTTCTGGTTCACGTGCAATAGCCACAGGCGCAGGAGCTTCCTCTGAAGAGGAACCAGGCCGCCTTGCCTTGCCCACAGGACGAACCACTACACACACACACACACACTCTCTCTCTCTCTCTCTCTCTCTCTCTCTCTCTCTCTCTCTCTCCAGGGAGCCTGGGACCCCTGTGCTATGCCCCCTCCTCACCCCAGCCCCTGCCTCATTGGCCTGGCGCCCTTGACAGTTCAGTGGGGCCTCTGACACCCCTCTGTTTACCACTCGTGGGCATCACAGACGCCTCCCTACTGGGATCCAATCGCATTGGGCCAACGGCCCAGTCACGCAGTCATCAGACAGCCACAGCTAAAAGCTGAAGTCCTCGCAGCCCGGAGCAGCGCGCTGTGTTAGGCCATTCTGAAAACACTGCGTCCCATTGCCTGCTTTTAATTGTTTCGTTTATGTTTTCAAGGACATCAAAGCCAGGGCCTTCCTTGCGCGTGCTAGGCTAGTGCTCCACCCTGAGCCACGTCCCCAGCCTTAAATATTCTTTTGTTCAAATATTTTTAGCTGGTGCCTGACCTCCTTTTGCCTTTCCACTGAATTAGAGCAGTGCGATGAACACGTGCACACCTGACCCACCGCACTGCCAGTGCTGCGTTGCCCCGCCCCTGTGGGAGGCCACGCACTGCCTTCTGCCAGAACAGCCCCACGAGTCCACAGATGCCACGCGGCTGAGCATAAGTCCACGGATGCCACGCAGCTGAGCACGCACCGCCCCTCAACAGGGACGTTCTACACAGCTATAGTACCTGCACCCAAGAACATCATCAAGAATGTAGTGCTTCTTGGCCTGCAGCCCACATTTACATAAAAATGTCTTTCATAGATTTCAAAAAAATAAAACATAATAGCAATCAAAGACTGGGCATGGTGGCACGGCCCTGTAGTCCCAGTGCTTGGGAGGCTGAAAACAGCAAAATCACTACGACTCCAGTCTATGTAGTGAGACCCTGTAAACCCTGTAATGTACCAAATACATTAAAATAATAATAGTAATAATAATAATAGTAATAATAATGGCAGCAATCAAAGTACCCGCACCACACTTCTGCAGTTACGGGGCCGCAGCATCTCACGCTAACCTCCCTCCACCCCCTTCGCACTGTCCCCCACTCTCCCTTGTTCCACAGGACACTGACTCCTCTGAGAGGCTCAGGAAAGAGAGGCTTTGAGGACAGAATACGCCCGTTTGAATCTCAGCTCTACTCCAAATTGGGGGGTCCTGGGTGAGCGATTTAACAGGGTCCCGCCAGCTTGAACCACCAGTGGTGCAGGCATGAGGGGGCAGCTTGCACAGCGGAGGTGCCTGTGACAGCTCGTTCCCTGACATGGCATGGGACAGACAAAGGAGAGAGATGGGCCAGGGACGCAGCTCAGTGGCATAAGTGCCTGCCTGGCAAGTGGCAAGTGCAGTGTCCTGACTTCGATCCCTGATACCAAAAAAAAAACGATGAAAAGGAAGAACCCTTCTTGTGAGTATCCCGTTATTTTTCCTCATTTCCACTGATCTGTATTTATGTTACCAACTTAGATACATCTAAGTTGGATACATCTGATGGCAGGGCTGTGTGTACGCTTAGCTCAGAGGCACCCCAGCTTGGATAGGACCATGCCTGCTGGCAGGCTCTCTCTGACTCTGTCTCTGTCTCTGCCTTTGTCTCTGTCCCTCTTTGTGTATGTGTGTGTGTATCTGTCTGTCTCTATCTGTCTCTGTCTCTCTTCTCTGTCTCCCTCTCTCTGTCTCTGTCTCTTTGTCTCTGTCTCTGTTTTTGTTTCTCATCTCTGTATGTGTATCTGTCTGTCTTTCTTTCTCTGTCTCTGTCTCTGTCTCTCTCTGTGTCTGTCTCTCTTCTCTCTCTGTCTCTGTCTTTCTGTCTCTCTGTCTCTCTGACTCTCTCTCTCTCTCTCTCTCTCTCTCTCTCTCTCTCTCTCTCTCTGACAGCGTATCAGGTCTCACTGTCCCACTGGCTGAAGGTGCTGCCTGCCCCAGACCTCCTTACTGAAAGGCCAATTTTCGCTTTGCCGTTTATAAGTGAACCCCGGCAGGACATCCTGAGTTGGCGTGACATCCAGTTAGCCCACAACTTTTCAGCATCAGTTATTCCAAACCAGCGATCTTTACATCCATCGTTCCTCTACATTTACCAGCCAATGGCTCTGTAAAAACGAGCTTCGCTTTATCTGCCCCCTCCTTCTCTCTTTCGAAGTATCACCATGGAGGATGACTGTCTCAGGAGAGTTACCCAGTACATCAGCCCACATTACCGTCACCATCCTTTTGAAGCCTGCCTCCTCCTTCACTGCTACACACGGTGAAGTCCTGCGAGCTGATGCGCCCTTGGCCGAGGTAGCGGCAGACAGAAACACTCCATGGAAGGCAGGACGCTCACACGTGTCAGGGACAGGGAGCCCCTGCTATGGAAGCTTTAGGACCCATGGAAAGGAGAGACCCCAGTCAAACCTAAAGCTGGAGTCAGGGCAGGCCGTGGTAGTGCCCGGGCAGCAGGGATCCCTACCACCATGGTCGCTACAACTACTAAGGAACGGTCTTCACACAGGAGGAGCGACTCAGGTATGATAAAAAGCTTGGGCAGCAGGCCACATGGGCACAGACGTGGTGCCTGTCAGGTGGCCCTCTTCACACTCCGTGCATACAGCCACGCAATGAAAATTCTCTCACAAACGTACCACCCAGGGTGCGTTTTCTAACGAGCGCTGCCCTTCTTCCTCGGGCCACTTTCTGGGACCTTGAAGATCTGTAGACGTAAATGAATCTTTCTTCTATGAAATCATCAAAAACTAGATGGCCCCGTGATCCAGGAAGAAACTATGGCAGGAGGTCGAATTTGTTACCCCAGGCCCAGAGGCTCTGTGCTGTAAGGTGACACCCCCCATCTGTGGTTCATTTCTAAGGTTCAAATTCAGTTTAGCTGCTCTTCTCTCTGCTTGATTCACTATTTCTGACATTTGAATAGAGGGGGAAGACAATGCCTGCCAGTGAGGGGCTGTCATGAGAGAAGCTAGGGAGCCTGCAGTTCCGGGCCACGATAGATCCCTGGCAGCCAGGGGGGGCCTCCTTGTCCCATTCTGACACCTTGGGGCTCGGGGCAGAGCTACCTGAGGTGACTTGCCAGATATTTTCAAAGGCCATCCTCAGGGGTGTCCAGGCCTGATGTCACGAGTCTCCACACACATTGGCGACTTCTCCAAAGCGAGGACGCTGCTCTCTGCATCAAAACAAGGCATCACGTCCCTTTGTGTGTGACCGCTAAGCGCAAAAGGAAGGAACAGCTGGAGAGGCAACAGCAGGCCACTGTGTTTAGGAAATCGAGACAAGCAGGACCCAGGCTACTACGAAGAAAGAAAGATAAAGAAAATGACTTGACAAAACTAACATGAAAATCATCTAAATGTAAAGATACCCACAATGCGAACACAGGCCACAGAGGACTGAGACCCTCATAGGGTGCCAGGGGCCAATCTGTCCCAGTGGAGGATGCAGGCAGTTCAGGGAAAGAGGTGCCCGCGGTGCCTGGGGATCCTGTCTGGAGCACGCAAGGGGCGAGCCTTTTGCTCCGTTTAGACCAGAGAGCTGGAGGCACATTAGGCCCAAGCGTGCTAATAGTACAACGGGACCAACACACAAAGCATTTGCCGCACTCCAGCGCCTACTTCTGAGCATTTGACATGCATTTACCACTGTAATCCTCAGCACAGCTTCATGAAGTCGAAGCTATCATCATCATTTCTATTTTTGGATGAAGAAATTGAGGCACAGAAAACTTAAATAACCTGCCCCAAGCAACTCAGTCTGAGAGTAGGGGCGCTGGGAGCCGAGCCCAGGCGGGTTGGTCCAGGAACTGCAGACTCAACCACAGGACTGCACTTAGAACTATGGCATCGTGAGTCCGACAGAAAGGGTCAAAGCCTAGTGTGTGTGAACCCCAGGACAGAGAGGAACGCAGGAGTGACGGGGAATGGCGACCTGGCGAGTGCTGGCAGCTCTGCCTTGCTGAAAACAGGAGAGGCTGCTTTTCCTTGGTCCACAAGAGATGCAGCCCTGTTGCTTTGAAGGTAGAGAATGCAAGATGGGGTTGAGACACTGAGCTGAATTCTGAGCAAAAGACATCTGACTTACACCCCAGAAATAAGAACTGCATCCCATCAGGCTGTGTCACTGGGCAAGGGTTCCCATGCTGGTGTGGCTGTCACAGCTCTGGAGACCTTGTGAGGAAAAGCCCTCTTCTCGGACACTATCATGATGCCAGGGCAGGTCAAGGGTGTGCCAGGTTCCTAGCCTTCCTGACAAATGGGTCAGATCCAGGGGACAGGGGAGAAAGCTTTGGTGCATACTGGCGTGGAGGTTTGAACCTCAGGTTTCCAAGTTCAGAGAAACCACGCATAGGATTCCTTCATCGAGAAGTGACTGCTGTAAAGGAATTCCAGCCCCCACAAGACAAGAGACTGACACAGAACAATATTCTAAAGAGTAAAATGTTTTAGAGCTCATGAAACTGAGCTTCTAGGAAGGCAAGAAGGTGGGTATGATTACCCAAAGTGGCGGGGGTGGGTATGCACCTGCCCTCTAATTTGTATGTCCTGAATCTCATAGTTCAAATATGCTTCAGTCTGAGTGCCCTTCTTGTTATTGAGTGGTTCATCTTAGGTATCCTGTGATTTGATGGAAAGGGTGCACACACACACACACACACACACACACACACATTATTTTACCCATGTACATAGGAGACACATCCCTGTAGAATATGAGGTGAAAGGTCATGTTTGTTTTGTCAAAGACCAGCAAGATGGCCTGACATCAGGCTCCTGGAGCAGGTGGAGTGCAGCGTTGTCTGAGCTGTTTCTCAAGTCACCCCCCACACCTGTCCCTCGAGTAGCAGTAGGTCAGGCAGCTGCCAACAGTGTGGCAGAGGAAGCTGGGCCCTTTGCACTTAGGTCTGGCCTCTTGGCTCGCAAAGAGCTTACATGAGAGACTGCGCCCTTCCCACCTGCGCGGCTGTGACTTACAGTGAGGTGTTCTTCTTGCATGGAGCCATTTGCCCATCCCACTCACTTCACATGTGTTTTTGTGAGAAATCTGGGGACCACACACTGTGCTAGAACACACAGTTTCTGCAATGAGCGAAGCAAGGGAAATCCTGTTCTCATGCAACCTGTAGCCCCCATCTGACCCATGGGATGCCACCAGATGTCATGGGGTCAGGTGGTGATGCAGCCATAGAAGAAAGACCAGTCGGGAGAGGAGACAGGGAATGCTGGGATGGAAGCTGGCATTTTTAAATAGGGCAGCCAAGGGAGGCCACACTGAGAGCAGGACTTGGGGTGCAGCAGGCAGGAGGGGTAGCCCGGAAGGGCACTGAGTCCCGGAGGTAAAAGCGAGCAGCAAAACCGGGTGCCAGAAGCAGCCCCAGACAGGGTGTTCCAACCCATTCCTTCCCACCGCAGGCTTTAGATAAGTGGTTCTCCTTCCTGAAGCCCATTTCCTTCTTTATAAATCAAAAAGGTGCTGCCGGAACCCCCACAGAGTTCTAACGCCCCCCTGCAGGGTTCTAACATCCCCCTGCAGGGTTCTAAAACCCCCCTGCTCTGTGTTCTCAGGAGCCTCTTACTATGGGTATGGGTAAGTGTATCCATCCTATGTGCCTAAGAAAACAAATTTTCCTAAATATGAATACTACTCGCAGCTTACTCTAATAGTCTTTTGTGTCCTAGTCCATTCTATTTCATTTCTTTAAAGGGGAAAGTTTTGTTAAGCTCACAATTTGCAGAGATTTCGGTCCATAGCTGGCCAGCTCCAAGGCAGGTGGCTGCACTCAGCGAAGAGGCGCTCCCGGTCCACTCACGGGCCCTGGGGAGCTGTTCCCAGGCACTCACCCCTGCTGGCGCGTGGGGCCAACTCTGGCTTCAGCAGAACCACATCCTCACCCCAGGAAAGGAACAGGCGATGGTGCCCTGGAGCCCGGCTCTGCTCTCAGCAGCCCCCAGAGCCCACAAGCCCAGGGTGAGGTGAGCAGAGCCGGCGGCCACAAAGCCCAGCTCCACCACTGCCGCCCGGCTCCCTGCACTGGTGGTGGTGCTGAAGGAAGAGGGAAACCCGGGCAGCCATGGGCCCTTGCCGCCTAAAACGCTGGAGAGACCGGGGTGGACGTGATGGGTGCAGCCACTGCCTCAGCACTGTGTCCCGGGAGGTCGGGGCACGCTCTCCACCTGGGCTTCTCTCGGTCCTTCCCGTCCCTAACGCCTCTCTCCTCCCTCCTTCAGCAAACTATACAGAAACGGGCTGGAAGAAGTGCAGCGGCACGCATTCAACGGGATGGCGCTGCTCTCGCTGTAAGTGTGCACTTATTTCCTCGGGCTCATGAATAAGGATGAAGCCCCGGGCCGGCTGCCGGAGCGCATTCAATCTGCAGCAAGTAACTCAGGGCAAAAATAAACTTTCAAGTGGCTAGTCCTCGGGGGTCTCACACGGTTACTAGGCAACCGGCTGGCTGGAAACCCCAGAGCACCCTGATTTCAAAGACAGATGCAGCCTTGATACATTGAGGTTGACAGCTCGCTGAAATATTCAGCACCCTGCTTTATGCCTCCTCCAGCCCCCACTCCGGCAGATGCCGGCCGCAGATTTGAGGAAGAAACTCTTTCCCAGGCCAGGCTGCCCAGAGACCGGGTGACACCAGTTAGCAGCCTCGTCAGCTACCACAGGCTGGCTCCAAGAGGCCCCTCCCTCCCGCCGGCTCCTGGGGAGGGAGGATGCCCCCGTCCCCAGGCCAGGGGGCTCCATGTCCCACTGCAGCGTCCTGTGTGTCCACTCCTGTCCCCTCTGACCTCTCCTCTCTGCAGTTCCTCTTAGCAGTGACGCCTGCCCAAGCCTCGCCCGGGGCGAGGCACCCTGCAATCTGCAGTTGTGCACAACAATACCTAAGAGTACAGGAAAAGCTCTACTTGAGCCCAAATGGAGGGACACAACCAAAAAAAGCTTTTAAAACAAGCATATGCACAAGCGAGGGTCCACACGGACGCAGGACTAGGGGCGCGGCTGGAGTCCTTCATGCTAGGGGCTCCTGGACCAGTGGGAGAATGCAACGAGGAGAAGAAGTCAGAGCAAAATCAGAGGTGGCGAAAGGCCCGCAGCGTTCACGCAGGGAAGGCCAGGGAAGACAGCAGGAGGAAGGACCTGCCAGCCAGCAAGAGCGCAGCTGCTGCGAAGTGGCCAGACGGACACTGTCCCTTGAGTCGAAATTCTGTGTCCTTGTGTACCATGTAGCAGGAAAGAGGAAACCAAGAAGATGCGTTACTTTGCCAAGAATATGAATCAACTTCATTTGTTATATTCATTTAACAAATATTTATGAAGCACCACTAATGTCTTTGGCACTGTGGAGGTGACAGGCTTGCATTCATAGAGCTGACATGGTCCCTGCCTCGAGAAGTTTCCCTCTCAGCACCAACTGGCAGAGCATCAAGTCAGCAGATAAATAAAATTGTTGATACTAATTGACACACCATGCCAGTCCATTGATATACCATGACGGAAATAACCCTGGGCACTTAGGGGAGAGGGGGAAGGGGTAGAGTGAGGTGAGCAAGGCACGGGAGGGTGACTTCACCAAGGACATAATATTTAGGCTGTGCCTGGAGCAGGACGAGGAGCCCCCAGTGGCAGTAGCTGGGGGGAGCACATTATGAAAAGCAGGAGCAGCATGTGCAAAGGTCCTGAGTTGGCCAGGAAAAGAAGCAAGTTCAGGAGTGGACAGGAAGTCCCTGTGCATGGGAGGCTTTCAGCGTGGGGAAGTCTGGCATGAGACGCAGTTCAAGCAAGTCCTGTGAAATGAGGGGCTACAAGGAGGCAAAGACACTCACTAAAGTCTTTTCTTTTATCATACAGAATTTCGCTAAACAAAATAATATGAATTTGACAATGTTTGTTGTATTGCCTAATATTGTCTTCACATTAATTGTTTATATTACCAGCTATATGCATGCAAAATTGGAAAAAAACAGTCATAAGAAGTTAAAAAGAAGAAAAAAATTAAGTATTAACTTCTCCTTTCCACAGACCAGCAGAAATCCGCAGGACAGCTATCCAAGCCAACCTGCACACATACATGGATGTATGTCTTCCCTCACCCCCGTCCTTCTCCTCATCCCAACTGTTCCTTCCCTTTGAACAGATTCTTTCCCTTTCACAGTATCAATTATACCTTTCAGGTTCTATTTTCTCTTTTAGCTCCTTACACTAGTGAGATAATATGGTGTTTGTACATGTAGATCTGATTTATTTACTTAAGAGTATAGTTTCTAGTTGCATCCATTTACCAATAAAAGCCTCAAGTTTACCTGTTTTATATCTAAGTAGCACTCCATTATGTAAAAATACTACATCTTCTTTATCCATTTCTCAGTTTATGAGCATTTGTGTTGTTTCCAAGATTTAGCTATGACAAACTGTGCTGCTCTAACACTGGGGCACATATTTCGCTGGGGTGTGATGGTTTCAGTTCTGCTGGAAAATCACCCAGAAGAGAATAGCTGGGGTGACTGGGACCTCCACTTCCAGCTTTTTGAGAAATCTCCACACTGCTTTCCATGATGACTGCACCAGCCTGCACTCCCACCAACAGTGAAGAAGGGTTTGCTTTTCCCCACAGCCTCGTCAGCACTTGTTATTGGCTGACTTCTTGATGGTGGCCATTCTTTCTGGGGTGAGATGAAATCTCAGTGTTGTTTTAATTTGTATTTCAGGAGTGACCAGTGATGTTGAATGTTTTATCCTGTATTTACTTGCCTCTTGTATTTCCTCATCTGAGAAAAGCATCATCATCTCAAATACCCATTTTTGGCATGGGCCTTTGAATTTTGGGGGCCTGATTTTTTAAAAATTCTTTAAATGTTCTAGATAGAAGTCCTTTGTCAGAGGGATAGTCAGCTATCATTTCTCCCAATTTGTGGGTGTTCTCTTGAGTCTGTTGGTGATATCTCTTGAGGTGCAGAAACTTTTCAAAAAGATGAGATCCCAGTTGTTGATTCTTTGAAGTATTTCCCATGCAGTTTGGCTTTTGTTCATGGGCTCTCTGCCTACCCCTGTGCCTTTAAGGGTTCTACCTACTTTTTCCTCCAGAAGACTTACTGTTGCTGTTTTAATATTTAAATCTTTGATCCATTTTGAATATAGTTTAGTGCATGGTGATAGACATGGGTCTAATTTTAGTATTCAGGTCCAGGGAGATAGCTCAGGGGCACAAGTGCCTGCCTGGCAAGTGCAAGGTCCTGAGTTCAATCTCCAGTTCCATAAAAATAAAATAAAATAAAATAAACAAATAAATAAATAAAATTTTTGTCGTCAGCATGTGAAAAACCAGTTCTTCCAGCACCATTTAATAAAGAGGCTTTCTTCTAGTAAACATGTTTGGCCTTTGGTCAAAAATAAGGTGGCTGAGTGTATTTACAGTTATGCCTGCATTGTCCAGTCTGTTCCACTGATCCTTGGGTCTATTTTTTGCCAGTGCCATGCTGGCTTTATCACAATAACTTTATAGTATAATTTCAAGTCTGGGATTGTGACACCTCCTGCCTTTCCTTTGTTGACCATTTGCTATTCTGGGTCTCTTCTGGTTCCAGATAAAGTTTAGGAATGTTTTTCTCTAGATCTGTGAGGTATACTAATGGTATTTTAATTGGGATTTCATTGAATCTGTATACCAGTTTTAGGAGTATGGCCATTTTCACAATGATAGTTCTTCCTATCTAGGAGCAAGGAATAGCTTTCCATTTTCTGAAATCCTCTTCAACCTCTTTTCTCAGAGTACTGTAATTTTCACTGTATAAACCATTTACTTCCTTTGTAAGATGAACTCCTAAGTATTTCTTTTGGGGGAGATGCTATTGTGAAAGGCATGATTTCCCTAATTTCTCTTTCAGTGCATTCATTGTGTACAGAAATGCTATTGATTTTTGAGTGTTGACTTTGTATCCAGCTATGCTGCTGAATTTGGTTATTAAATCTACAACTCTCTTGGTGGAGTTTTGGGGGTCTTATATGTAGAGTATCATGTCATCTGCAAATGATGACATGATTAAATTAATGATAATTTAATTTCTTCCATGCTAACCATTATTCTCTCTCCCTCCCTCTCTCTCTCTCTCTCTCTCTCTCTCTCTCTCTCTCATTAGTTCTTCCTAATGTTTCCAGAACTATATTGAGTAAGAGTAGTGACAGTGGACAACCTTGTCTTGTTCCTGATTTTAAACTGAAGGCTTTGCACTTTTGTTTTTTCCCATTTAGCTTGATGTTAGCTGTTGGTTTGTCATAGTTGGCTTTTATCAGACTGAGGTAAAGACCATCTATTCTGATCTTCTGCAGGGTTTTCATCATGAATGAATGTTGGACTTTGTAGGAAGCTTTTTCTCTATCTATTGAGATGATTTTGTGATTTTTGCCTTTGTCTCTATTGATGTACTTTATTATATTTATGGATATGCATAAATTAAACCATACTTGCATTCTTGAGATGAATCCCACTTGATCATGGTGTATAATCTTCGTGATGACTTGCTGCATTCTATTTGCTGCTATTTTATTGAGGATTTATGCATGTGCGTTCATTAGGGAGACTGAGCTGTTGTTCTCCTTCCTTGGTTGACTCCTACATTGGTTTTGGTACCACTTGCTTCCAGAAAAGAGTCTGGGAGAAATCCTTCCCTTTCGATTTCATTGCCCAGTTTGAGAAGAGTTGACATTAAATTTTCTCCAAATTTCTTATAGAATTTAGCTGTGAATCTATCAGGACCTGGGCTTTTCTTTATTGGTAAGTTATTTTTTATTATATTTTCAATTTTACTGACTGACATTGGGTTAATAAGAATTTTTATATCTTCCTGAGTCAGCTTTGGTAATTTGTATGTATCTAGGAATCTATCCATTTCTTCTCTGTTTTCCATTCTTGGAGAGTAAAGATTTTGGAAGTAGATATTGATGATCTTCTGAATTTTTCTATAGTGATTTCACCATTTTCATTCTTCATTGCATGAATATGAAGCTTTCCTTTCTTTTTTTTTATAAGGTTGGTTAGGGGTTAATCAATTTTATTTAGTCTTTCAAAGAACGAACTCTTGCATTCATTCTTTGCATTGCTTTCTTCATCTCCATTGCATTAATTTCTGCTCTGATCTGTATAATTGTCTGCCTTCTTTGGGTTTGACTAGGTCTTCTTTTTCTAGGAGTTTGAGGTGAAGCATAAGATTGTTTATTTAGGCTCATTCTGTTTTCCTGATGTGAGAATTTATCACTATAAATTTCTCTCTTAAAACAGTTTTCATTGTATCCCACAGATTCCAGTAAGTTGTAGCTACATTTTCATTTGATTATAAATACTGTTTAATTTCTTCTTTAATTTCATCTGTTGCCCTTGTTCAAGAGAGAGTCATTTAATTTTCATGTGTTTGTAGAGCATTTGCTGTTTCTTTTGTCACTAATTCCCAGTATCAATCATGACCCTATCATCCAATAATATGCATGCAGAATTTCAACCCCTTTACATTTACTTAAGCATGCTCTATGTGCTAGCATATGGTCTATATTGGAAAACCTGCCAAGTACAGCTGAGAAGAATGTGTATTCTGACTTTAGGTGGAAACACTGTAAAACTAAGCCCATTTTTTTCACAAAATTGATTTAGTTCTGTTATTTCTTTGTTGATTTTTTTTGCCTAGTTGATCTATCTTTGTGATAGTGGGGTATTTTTGGTCCCCTTACAATTGTACTACTGATGATTTGATTTTTGTATGTCTGTTACAATTTGTCTTAGTAATTAGGTACTGCTACATTGGGTGCATGCATATTTATGATTGTTATCTCTTCTTGCAGTTTTCCCCTACCAAGAATTTATTGATCTTATTTACCTCTTTTACTCATTCTGAAGTTGACATTGTCAGCAACCAGAGCAGCCAATCTTGTTTTTCTCTGGGTTCCTGTCACATGGAGTGGTGTTTCCTATCCTTTGATTTTCAGTCCTTTTGAGTGAAGTGTTTCCTCTATATAGCATATTGTTGGACTTTGCTTCTTGATCCATTCTGCCAGTCTGCTTCTTTTGATTGGTGAATTGAGGCCATTTATAATGATGGTTATAACTGATATATATTGGCTAATCTTTGTCATATTAAGAGAGAAACTGTCTTCTTGTTAGGGTAGCAGTTGGCTCTGACCATGCCATCTCCTTGACAGTAGAGATGGGCCCAAGTGAAAGGATAACTGGTGCATCTGATCAAAGGGCTAGGGCTTCTAAGAGATACTGAGCAGAAGCCTGTGAGAACAGCCGCCAAGACGCATGCACAGGACTGGATCATAACCGGGAGGCACAGTGCGAGATGCCCAGATGACAGTACAGGAGGGGCGATCACCTGCCGTCTGCATCTGCTGGGCCACGTGACACCTGGATGACAGCGCAGCAGACATGAGTTCTGTGACACACATCATGACACCCACAGTGTGATGCATGAATGTTTGCCCAGGCTTTCCCAGAATGTTGAGTCACGGCCTTTGTCTTAGAGGAGAAAGTGAGCAAGGGAGGCCGACAGGCTGAGCCTGGGCACCTCACCTTTCCATCACCCCGAAAAGGGCCTGGGCTTGCAAACAATGGTACTGCAGCCCAGGCAGGAGGCCAGGCTGAGCTGTGCTGAGCCAAAAGCAGAAGGGGCTTGGGCAGCTCCTGCCCAAGCAGCACTGGAATTCCCCACCCCTCAGAGCATGGCCTCCGGGGTTTTGTTCCCCTAACACACACACCTGGAGGGAATCAGTCCACTGCATGGCCCTACGGCTGCCCAGGCGGTGCCTCCCTGAGGTAATCTCACCAAGGACTAGAGAATCTTTTTTCTCTCTTCTCTTTGGGCCCTGCCCATTCCCTCTGACCCAGCTCACTGTGCACACAGCGAGGTCCCCCACGCATGTACTTAGCTGTGAGTGTTCACACCCGAGGTGCAAACCCCACTGAGGAACTGCCCTTCCCCACAGGGAGCTCAAAGAAAATGTGCACCTGAAGAAGATGGACGATGAAGCCTTCTGGGGGACCAGTGGCCCCAGCGTCCTGTGAGTACAGAGCTGATGCCCCACCCCATCCTGTGCACCCCAACTCTCCCCACCCTGAGCACCCCGACACACACTCAGCATGCCTGGCTGCATCACGCATGCCTGGCTTACACACGCTGGCCTCCTCTGCTGCTGCAGAGCCCAGGTGTGGTAGGGCGGCAGGACAGACAGGACAGAGTGTCCGTCATGTGTTCTCTCCTGGGGTGTGCGTGTGTGTGTGTGTGTGTGTGTGTGTGACATCAAACTTCCCCTTTTCATAAGGACGCAAGCAGACTGGACTAGGGCCCACCCTACTCACCTCACCTCTTTTCAACATGCCTATCCTTGTACCAAGTCTATCTCCAAATAAGAACATATTCTGAGGTACAAGTGACCAGACATCATTATGTGAGTGTTTCTAAGTTTATGGGTACATTTTAGATACATATAATGATCACAATCATCCTAGAGAATTTGTACCTGTACACAATACCTCTGGATTCTTTTCTCCTATTCCCCTCTCCTCCTTTCATTTCCATTTTTCCCTTCTATTTTCTTTTCCCATCCTGTTTCCCTCTTGTCTCCCTTATTCTTCCCACTTGAACACTTTCTTCCCATTTCCCAAAATCTATCGCACATTTTGGCCCTCATTTACACCCCAGGTTTCTCACACCAGGGAAATGATGTGTGCTCAGTCCATCTAC